>VMBQ01000748.1:205357-235913 GCA_007657795.1 Dreissena rostriformis | reverse complement strand
AATAATATTTATCATTGTATTGTTGAAAACACATTAAGAATCTATTATTGACATACCATAATTATATTGCTGAATATCTTTATTTAACATATTTCTGGTCTAAAGAAAATTCCAGGTCACCTAGTTCACGGATAGCGTCTTTATTATATAACTTTTACTGGCCGCGAACTCCGGTGATGACCTGTATATAAACTCTGACATTCACACACTGGCCGCTAATTGGCTCGATACCTCGCGGGTTGAAATGCAATGCATTAAAGTGAGGCCTCGCTTCCACTGCTCTTTATACTTTTACATGTTAACATGTTGACAGGAATATGGAAGTAAGTACTAAATATGAGAACATAGCCTTTAAGTATAAACGCTTTTGCCCTGGCAATCCTCTGAAAATAAAAGGTGCACGCACAAACTGTATTGATGTCGAGAATTGAGTGTAAAACTGTTCTATCTATTAAGCCTTTTCATTAGAGATAAAATTGTTTCATGCAGTAAAACAGTGTTACAAAGACGCGGATATGTTTCCAATGTTCTGGTGGTATACTCAAATCAGCCAATGGAATAAATGAAGTGTATTCATTCGTACCTAGCCGCGGGAAATTTTATTTGAATTTTATTGGACACTTACAAAGGTCAGGTAAGGTGAAAAGCTGGCTTAATACAGCTTACGCCGAAAAAAAGCCCTGCTGTAACAACTATCCAGAAAATCAGATTGCAAACTGCAAGTCCCCCTCAAAGGCATTCCTCAAAATGCACATCAGCATAAAGACAATATGCTAGTTAGCTCAGTGGTGATCACTGACCTGATAGTCTTTTTCAATTAGAGGTGGTGGTGGTTGTTACAATACCTGTATCATGTATTTTAATGATGCTGGCAGAATAACAAGGGAAAGTGTAAACAAAGTGGTTAGCAATCTAAACAGAGCAGCTCATGATCAGGAATGCACATGAGAAACCTACATTTGAAGGGAGTTTAACCCTTTGCATGCTGGGAAAAGGGTCGTCTGCTAAAATGTCGTCTGCTGAATTTCTAAAATTAGCATTTTCTTCGATATTTTTTCGCAGAATACTATCAGAATAGCAAACAGTTTGGATCCTGATGAGACGCCACGTTCTGTGGCGTCTCATCTAGATCCAAACTGTTTGCAAAGGCCTTTAAAATTCGGTTCCAGCGCTCAAAGGGTTAATGCATGTGCATCAATAATTTCTCAGCTTAACCTGTGAGCCTCATTTACAAGACATGGCAACAAGGCTGTTATGAAGGCATCTCACTAGCAAGGAAATATCAACTTCACTTCAAGCTGCACTGTCTCAAAACGACTGAACATCCATGCAAACTGGAGACGTTTGTCTCGAAGTTTATTTCGAAAAACTCAAGTCTTATTTCCTGTTAGCAAATTATGCAAATCTATTTGAAGAAAATACATAAGGACTTAAAGTTCATTTCTGAAGACAGGAGTCTGATTTCCTGTTTGCAAATTATGCAAATCTATTAGAAAAAAAACAAACAAAAAAAACATAACGACTTAAACAGCCAGATGAATATTATTTATTTTTTTCCGAATCGTCTTTCTGAAGACCCACCAGACTATCTCGAAGAAATGAATGCCAGCAAAGATTTATTTTGACAATTGTTACACACTGACAAGATGTCAAGATTTTCTTTTGATTCTGGAATTACAGAAACTATAGATAAGAATCACAAAAGTGTTCTTTCTTGTTTTTTGGCTAAGATTAGCACGTCGCAATGATGATGGATAAAACATTTGTTTCACGAACATCCTCCTATCACCCACCTTTATACAAACAACTCTTGGTGTAGTTCGAGTACAGGCGCATGCTTTCGCCATGCCTTTGCACCAAGAAATACAAAAGAAATGTTTTCTTTCCATTAATATATCAATCATTATGCAATTATGCCCCCACATAGAGAACCGATAAGAGTAGATAATGCAGCTATGATCTAAGATGGAAACATTGTAGATGAATTTGATATTGAAGAAACATTGTAGACGAATTTGATAAGCCGAACAGGACCAAACAAATAAATAGTGCTTGAAAGGCAGTATTACCCACTCAGCGCACTATACGGAATGATCATACGAAAATATCAGATACTTCTTTGCATCTTATCTTAAAATCAAAACAGCTTTCCATACAATGGTGAGAAAAAAGTAACCGCCTAATTACAGGGTGATGAAAATCCAAGACACCTGGAATGGGTCTATCAAACTCACACTCATATAATCCTAATAACTCATGCAACTAAATGCTGACATCAGTTCCTAAACATGAAACTTATAACAGAAACATTGAAGCTTTGTTTTAAAACAAAACTCAATATATTTTCAAAGTGGCTTTGAGTCACACAAACAACAAGGACTTTAATAAAAAAAATCACGAAACCAAGAACCAAGATTTTGTCACAAAACAAGGACTTTTCATCCAACATTAAACCACAAATCATAAAAATATCTTTCAGAAGCTAATCAATTTCTACATCTGCCCAGTATAGAGAACCTGCATGCAAATCAACAAATTGTTCCGTCTTATAAACACGCATGAAATTCAGCATACGCAATCCCAGTGATTATAGAGCTCAAGAGAAGAATGGGGGGACCATGATCTCCGTATTATGAACTTTACCAAAAAATATTCTCAGAGAAATTACTTCCAAGAATAACAATCATGGCAAACATCCTTAGAACAGAACAATGGTTTAAGGTTGGTTCTCGGTCATGTACCCCAATTATTTTTAATGATGTAAATATTTCTTTGATACACTATGCGGTAATGATATAATATGGTTTTTTTAACAATTGACTAGTGGTTTGTTTTCTCCTTCCTGGTTTGTAGTTTAAAAAATTCAAGTGGCAGCTAACCATGAAATCAAATTTGTATGGTCTCGATCATATGTGTCCCGTTCTGAGAAAACTGGGCAAAATGCATGTGCTTTAAGTGTCATCCCAGATTTGCCCGTGCAGTCCGCACAGGCTAATCGGGGACGACACTTTCCGCCTTAAATGTATTTTCGCTAAGAAGAGACCTCATTTAAACCAAAAATTCCATAAAAACGGAAATTGTCGTCCCCCATTAGCCTGTGCAGACTGGACAGGCTAATCTGGGATGACAATTTACGCACATGGATTATGCCCAGTTTTCTCAGAACGCGACACATAAAAGTGCTAGTGTTCTTTATGTTATTGACCACAACATATTGGGTGGTTCCTTCCTTACCTTCCAAAGCTGATGGTACCATCCTGTTTACTCCACTGAACTTTGATTGGTGGATCTCCGCTAACATTGCAGTAAAACTCTGCAACATTTCCCTCTTCAATGGTGACATCTTTAGGCAGCTTTTGGAACTCGGGGATATCTAAATTAAAGAAAAAAATTATAACAATATGATTGAAGTATATCATTAATATTAGCATTCAACAATTTAGCATATTTTACAAATATGAACTTTGAATGCCCCAATGGTAATGTGGATATGGTGTCCACCATTCGAACCGTAGGTCTCGAGTTCAATCTTTCTAAAACAAAAAACATGATGGTTCTTCCCAGAAAACGGACTTGAAAGGCTTTCCATGAAATATAACTTAAACTTATAGGTATAAACTAAGAACTTATTTTTTCAGAGAAAGATTGTCTGAAGAATGCTTTTTATTTTCTACATAAAAAAAAGACAGAATGAATTAAGTGATCACCCATCCTTACCAAGCACACGTAGCTTCGCTGGGGAGCTGTGCCGGTCCCCAGCCTTGTTGATGGCCACACACATGTACTCCCCCATGTCCGCCTTCTCCACCGAGTAAATATCCAGGTTACCCGACTCTGTGATGTGGACGCGTGTGTCTGTCTGTACGGCCATCCCATCTTTGCGCCAGATGACCTTGGGGTCGGGTTTTCCCCTCGGCGGGTCACAGTTCAAGGTCACGCTCTGCCCCACCGCTGATGTTGTATCCATGGGCTCTGTCGTGAACTTGTCTTTTAAAACTGAAATATACGAATCGTGAACTTGTCTTTTAAAACTGAAATATAATAATTGTGAACTTGTCTTTTAAAACTGAAATATACCAATGATAAATTGTTTTTATTTTCGAAAGTTTACTTAAGGGCTCATTCATCCTGAATTTGTGTTTTAAAACTGAAAATGAACATGATTATCTTTAAAAAGTCAAAATATGAATGCATATGATTTAGCAGTGATCCTTACAAACACATAGGATAGAAGTCAAAAGGGTTTAACAGAACTGAAATTGATACATCAAAATATAATAATGATGTTTAAGCTGCAAAAATAAATCTAGAGTTTCTTTCAAAATATTGTGTGAGCCATGGCATGTTATCTTTGATTCAAATGGAATGATCAATCAATCACACGGGCTGGAAATGAACTAGCTTCTGGTGTCCTCCAGAGTTCTCCACACTGTTGTGGCCACAGGCAATTACAAAGACAATCCAATGTCCCCTTGTCGCAAAAAGAAACCATGAGATATTAAAATTTAATGTCACATATGGTACCTTTTTGCACCAAAAGGGCGTGGCATGCAAGTCTTATTTCAGAATAACTAACATGTATTTGGTTGTATTTAAATAGCCTAAACAATCTTTCCAACTGCCTATGAAGTAAAATAGCTTTAACCCTTTGAGCGCTGGAACCGGATTTTGAAGGCCTTTGCAAACAGTTTGGATCCAGATGAGAAGCCACAAAACGTGGCGTCTCATCAGGACCCAAACTGTTTGCTATTCTGATAGTATTCTTTGAAAAAAATCAAAGAAAATGCTAATTTTAGAAATTTAGCAGACAACATTTTAGCAGACGACAATTTTCCCAGCATGCAAAGGGTTAAATAGCCTATACAATCTTTCCAACTGCCTATGAAGTAAAAAAGCTTTAACTGATGATGCAATACTCTGCCAAACGACTATAAAACTAGTAGAAAAAAAATGCACTAGAAAATGTATCTCTGATCTGGTCTCGATTTTTGAATGCATGAAATCGGCAAATTTCATGCATGCTGAAATGACAGGCACTCTGTTTTATTGTTTTAAACTCAAAATAATTGGCGTAAATCAATACTGCACCTATTTTCAGAAGAGCAATAAAATGTGGTTACGTCAACAAATTATTAAATTACTTCCAGTAAAATGGTAATACATGAAATGCATGCGCTGGAATAAACAAACCAATAGTGCTCTAACTCTTTCAGTGCTGTAACCGAATTTTGAAGGCCTTTGCAAACAGTTTGGATCCAGATGAGACGCCACAGAACGTGGCGTCTCATCTGGATCCAAACTGTTTGCTATTCTGATAGAATTCTTTGGAAAAAAAATCGAAGAAAATGCTATATTTTTTTAATTCAGCAGACGACATTTTAGCAGAAAACAAATTTCCCAGCATGCAAAGGGCTAACAGTTTTGTGAAAAAAAATGTTTCCCAAAATCATGGCTGTCAAATTTTACATGTAAAGCCATAAGCCTTTTCTTTCACCTCTCATTGGCATTTCAGAAGGGCTAAATGGAAACCAATAATTAGAAAGATGCCGATAAAAAAACAGAAAATTTGATATAAGATGATGCTAAAACCCAACAAGAACCTCTAAACCTCCGTATTAATACTCATTAAAGAGAAAGAAGCTTCCAAATTGCTCCGAGAAAAGAAGTCCTTCAATAAGACACAAGTTTTCTGCATGGCAAGGTCGTTCGACAGAACGTGTGAACATGTAACGTTCCATTGAGTGCTGCTAACATTTCGTACCCTCAAAAATGATGTCTTGCAGTTTATTGAAGCCGCAGTCTATATACTTGTACACATATTAATCAATATGTTTTTATATATAATTTTTTACAGTGGCTAAAAACTGGCTATCAATCATCGATCCTGAGTGTCATAATCGTGTTATTTTTAGGGCATTATAAGCTGAGAGTCTCCTGAATTATATAACTCAAAATTATATTACCAATGATTTTTTTTGATTTTTTTGGCAACCATGTCAGTCAATTATAACTTAAATAATTCATGAAGAATTACACAAATCATATAATCATTAAAAACTAATTTATACTCAACAAGGACTAAAACATCGGCAATTCTAGTTGAAGCCAGTTATTACAATATTGTTGGCAGACGTATCCTTAATAGGCAGCGAAAACACCACCCAAGGACACCAGTATAACCAAATAAGCATAATTTGATGTATTACTCTATTATCCATAATCCCTGAAGGAAATCGATCGAGATAGACATGCAGACATACGCTGGTAGTCGGAAAAAAAACAGATCTAAATATATGAAATTTTAGACACAATATTGACCACTAGAGCCGTTTCATACAGGACGTGTTTGGGACAGATGACATCAGCATTATTGAGTAGATTTTGCTGGGAACCAGAGACCTGACACATGACCAAATGGCTGCAGAAATGCTGGGCCCTGCACGGTGTGCCCATACACACACATATTGAAATGGCAAGATGCTAGCAATTTATTTTCTTCACAATCCAATTACCATTGACTTTTGCATGCTATGATGCCATCAGAGGCCATTTCTCTGCATCCCAGTGACACTTATTAAAGGCAGCCATGTTATTTATTACATTAGAATCCTATACTCGGCTAACGGAATTATGGCTCCCAATTTATTATTCACTTAAAATTGGAATCAAAATTTATGTTGTGTTTGTAATAGTACAATGAGTAAAATGGGACTCGCAAATCTCACAAATATCCAAGAAATTTGGATTTACTTTAGCTGCAGACAATATGTGGGTTTTTTAAAGTAAAATGCTATTTACACGGTAACAAGCCAATAAAGTTGAGCCCAAGCTTACATTTGTAATTTTTTAGAATATAGAATAATTCTATGAAAACATGTAAAATGTTGAAAGCTTCCTGCTTCAAACTTGTTAGAAAAGGCAGAAGATGAAACAAACAAGACATAAAGTTTAGTTTAAACCTATGTATTTAAGCTTAATTGATTGCAACGAAAGCCCAGGGCTTATTGGAAACGCTCTCAACTCTGTTTCCTGGGACTAGGAACCAGTACTTGATGTCTATGGGGGAGATCTGAAGAACGCTCCCACAGTGGGGATCGAACCTATGACCTTCCTATCGCTAGGCAGACACCATACGCCACAACTACCTTTATTCCTAGACAAACAAGACATTTGTTCCTAGGGCAGGCATTCCTACCCATTCCACTTTTATCTCAGAATTCTACTTTTGTCAAAAACAAGCTGTTAATTGCCAATTTTGACTTTTGCCCCCTATGTGTGCTGTATGTCACAAAATGCCAACCAAACATATTATTTTGTGAGAATATAAAGTTCCATTAATTTTGTCACACAATTCAGTCATGCCTTGAAATAACATCAAATATATCAGGCTTACTTTCCCGACTGATAAGCCTTTTGGGGGATTATCATAAACTGCGATCAAGCCAGTCTCAAGTAGTGTCCTGTCGATACCAAACCATTAAGCCACTTTTGCTGAGAGAAAATTACTTGTTAGACAAGAGAACGGAACTTATGGTCCTAGGTTCAAATCTGATAAAAACTAATATACATTTTTAATGATCTCTGAACCGCAGCAGCAATAAGGACCCCCTCTAGGCTGGCAGGGTCTTGTGTGATCTTGATGTAACAGGAGACCAATCTAATTTGTAGACCCTACATATCTCATTAAACCCTTTTCAACATGTCTGTTTTTACTGAAATTGCATTTATTTATTTAGGCCACACAAAGTAAGAGTTAAGTTTCCTATAACATGCCTTTTCGAACCTTAAAAATGCATTGAATTATAAGAATAATAGGGCATTAAGCAATCTGTAACTAAGAAAAAGTGCGAATATAAAATAACACATTTGTTACAGGCAGTCAGACATGTGACATGTGTTGATTTGAGATGTTTTGTATTTTATGCTTTTATTCTAATAGTATTTTCTGTCAGAGTAATTTTTCAGCCATTGGAACAGAATACACAATTTCATAATATAACATTACAGCACTTTCATTTTCTATTACATATAGCAAAAAAACAAATAAATCCTAAAAACTAAATTGACAATATTTAAGAGGCAATGCAGTAAAATGCTAATTGCACCAAAAAAACAAAACAACTTTCACCACCATTATCAGAGCAACAGTTGCATCACAAAACTGTGTATTATCATGTCTTGATCATCACCTCTGATAAGCGCCCAGCGATCTATACTGCTGATAAGCCCTCCAGAGCCTAGCAGACTGCTATTACCAGACAATTAACTTCAAAACATACAAGAATGTACAATTATACTTCGCTTCGCTGTTGACATGTTTATGCCATCTTGGACTGGGTTTCTTCCAAACATCAATTAACCCTTTGAGCGCTGGAACCGGATTTTGAAGGCCTTTGCAAACAGTTTGGATCCAGATGAGACGCCACAGAACGTGGCGTCTCATCAGGATCCAAACTGTTTGCTATTCTGATAGTGGTCTTAGATTTTTTTTGAAGAAAATGCTAATTTTAGAAATTCAGCAGACAACATTTAAGCAGACGACAAATTTCCCAGCATGCAAAGGGTTAACAACTCTTGATGCAGCTTGAACTGAAGTTACGTCCAACATTTGTTGGAAATAAATACCTCTGACGGCTTATTATTGCAGAAATTTCATTATTGAGTGCCGTTGAAAAAAAGTTTGCCAAAAAATTATGAAATGTTTTTAATAGCACGTTGTACCAGCTAAATGAATGGTTAAGATCTTGATAAAAAAGAATAACCATTTCTTCAGTGTGTATACCATACTTGTTTTCTTGTTTCAATAATAAGCTAAATGAATGGTTAAGATCTTGATAAAAAAGAATAACCATTTCTTCAGTGTGTATACCATACTTGTTTTCTTGTTTCAATAATAAGACATTTATTCACATGCCATTGGTTTATTGGTCAGTGCTAAGCATCTGTTGCAAAAAATGGATAATAAAACCAAACGTTGCCATGTATCAGATTTTTTATTGAGGAAATTATGTCCAATCCAGTGGATATCAATGCTATGCATTCTTACTTGAAGTCAAAGGTCAAGAATATGGCACATATTCCTGATGAGTGTTAGCAACATATTGAACCTGTGAACCATAGGTCGCAATTAAGTGCTTCGTCTTGTAATATATGTACAGTCCTTACTTGACTGAGAGAGACTGTGAGTACCAATCTCAGATAAGATCTAGCAATCATATCCCCATTTCAACAGTAATGTTAGCTGTTAAGAAATAGGTAACACATGGTTTTCCTATCCCCATGTTTTTTTTCCAAGAAGACAGCAGGGTTTGGAGCGACTTGCGCAATCAATGGAGCCATTTTGTCTCCTCTTTTCACACCACTAATCATTCTTACATTATGCTATTAGCGTAATAATAGTGTCACTGTCAACGAAGAGCCATTTTTCATGGGAAAATCACCTATAACAAAAAAATAGAGATGTGCTTAAAAAGCGATAGAACAAAATGGATTTTGCTTGAATGTTCTCACCTCTGGAGGATTTTTAAGCAGCCATGTTATAGCCATCAAACTTACCGGCAATCTGAACGTTGGCAGAGTCGCTGATGGCGGAACCATGGATGTTGGTGGCGTTGCAGTAGTACACACCTACGTCGTCCTGGCTGTTCTTGGTATGGATAACGCGCAGGAAGAATAGCTGACCATTGTCCAGCAGCATGCGATGTGAGCTAATGTCATCCCGTGTTGTCCGAACGAGCTCCCCGTTCCGGTACCACGTGATGGTGGGTTCTGGTTTGCCCTCTGCGGTGCAGCTCAAGGCTGCAGGCTCGTTCCTGGCGAAAAACTCGTCCTGAGGATGTTCCTTTATGCGGGGATTGCCGCCCGGTGGGGTTTGGCCAGAACGTTGAAGGTTTGGAGCGTTGCGAAACAAGTCGTCGTCGTCATCCTCAATAGATGCTGTTGTTTAAGGATAAAATAAAATATGTTAAATTAGTTGTATATCGAAATCTTAAACATCGTTTGAAAGCCTTCATACCTGGCATTATATTATTATCATTTGTAAAAGAAATCAATACTAATAAATAAAACTCTGACTATTATATAAACTTAAATAAATTGAAATTTTTCTTTAAGTACAGAGAAGCTACTGAACCTTAACCCCACCCCCCAATACAATGAAAAACTAATACTGAGCCTGCCTCACTTTAATGGCTTCCTAAAAACCATCCAATAATTGCCTTGGGAGAACTAGACAACGTTGATTTTACCAAATATGTTGGTTTAGTTCCTATAATTGAAGGATTAAAACTTGACATTTATGAAACATGGTGTAGTATTTCCCCATTTCATGTGAAATTTTAAAGCACTCTTCAATTGTAACACTGCTATTTGGATACATGAACACATTGATCAAAATAGTTTGCAATTGTTTCCATACCAGTAAATTACATTCACTTTTTTAAGCAAGATACAGAAAATGCAGTGAACACAATTTTTAATATACCTTAGTCAATATTCTGAGACTTACCAACTTCCCAGAAGGCGCTGACTGCGATCACCACCATCAACAGTTGCCGTGGAAATGCCATTGTCAACATTGTTGCTAAGCCACATAACTCATTGATGAATAGTAGATTGTCTCCCTTGGTCAGTAAAATATTTGTATGGATAAACAATTATGTAGACACCACAATGATTCGTCTGTCATCTGCTGACTGCACTCAGTTGTTCATTTGCATATGTATGTCTTCATTTGCATATGTTATTTTCTGGCAAAGATCTGAAAAATACAAACATTACAAGTATTTAATAATGTACACCTGTTGCACATAATAAAACCAAAGGATACCCTCATCAAAAGCTGGGCAACATGTGGCCAGCAAGTCTGAAAACTAGTTTGCAACCATAAACATAGGATAATGTTTAATATTAAAAAAAAAAAAATGCTATGTTAAATATTGCTATAAATGCATGTATGAGGATACAAAATTGTCCATTTTGTAAGTTTCAAAATTCAGATTTCTTTTGTGAATGAATGTTCATTCATAAACAGTTAAATTGGTCGTAAAAAAAGCAATTTTCATTCAGTATGTATTCCCTTTTCCATTAAGAAAAGTTCATGAAGCAGAAAATGACGATAAATATGGCAAAGATATATGCAACTTTAATTGAATATATAATTTCACCTGAGTGTATTTAATAGACGTTTTAAATGACTGCATCACTCTACCTAAGATTTTATTGCTATCGCACAATCAAATTGGGATGATAAAAAGATTTATAATGCATTAAATAAAGCGACTTGCAATCATTTTCAACAAATAAACGGTCACAACATAAAAATCAGCTTCATTTAAATAAGCATGATGCACATTTAAAAGCCATTTTTCTAACTTTCATATTATAAGTTTAACACCCAGGTAATGGTACAGAAAAGTGCATGAAAAATAAATCATAAATCAAATCCACAGATATAAATTTTCCATTGTACATTATGTCAAAATGTGTACTTGTGTCAGCCCCCTGTATGTCACCAAACAAATATCACAGTCACTATCTTACTCCAAACCTATTTGTCAAAATCACTTTTGAACAGCACATGAAACACCACTTAACGAGCATAGTAGTCACTATAGTCACACATTTGACAGCCAATGAAACAATTCAATTCAATTTAACGCAAACTAGTAAAAAGTGCAAAATTTAAATACAATAGACATTTCAGTAATAATTATAAATGGTTCATATTATAAGTCTAAAGTTTAAGTTCAGCACTGTCAAAGTTCCCAAGATTCCTCTCACAAGATTTAGAATAAGAAGAAACGCATAAGAATTGTTGATCCCCAAATTTATACCTAGACAGAACACATTTACTATCGCATTTGCATGCTTCTCACATCCAGGGGATTTCTTAACATTCTTTCCTAACAAGTTGAGAATCATCAACACATTTTTCTCATTATATCAAACTAAAGTTTCAAAGAAAAAACTCTCAAAAATGTCAGCACAATAAAATTTTCCATTTACATCATATTCTGATAATTAGCTAGGTTACATTTCACGAAGGCTTCAATTAACTTCTCATTTCAGAAACCCTTTTGGTAATTTGTACAAATTTTCAAAATGAAAAAATATACACCGAAGGTCAAATGGCAGCAAGCTGATGAGTTTTTGTAACCATCGACAAATGTGAGCGATATAGAAACATTCAGAAATTGGACAATATTAATTAACTGGAAATGGATAGAGACATTATTGGCTTGGGCAGGGAAGTGTTACCCAAAGATACTTATCTACAACAAAGAAAATAATGGTAACCATTATATCGTAGATGGGAGAAAACATATGTGTTATTATTTTGGAATAACTTTCCGAATCTAATGGCCACTCTATAAAATTAATAGCATGTTATCAAAATGGGTCATTTTTATTACTCAGATGTAAGTCAGTGATTTTTCCCATTCTTTTTTTGAACCCATCGCCCCCCACCAAATTTCTGTTACAAGTGTTAAACAAATTGCCTATTATATATTTCTCATTAACAATCCCTTTCAATAACATACATAATCTTTGCCTTTCTCAGAGCTAATTGTGTTAGCAAATGTGCTAAAAAAAAGTTAATTTTTATCAGATACATATTGTTTTGTATAAATTAATACTTTAACATATTGTAAAAACTTTAAATAACCTACTTACATTTTTTTACTGAGAAATTGTTAACACCAAAACTAAATTTCTCAATTCACAATGCAGATTTTCCAATATTTATATTTACAAATACACATCTTTAAAGCAATCTAGTATGTAATCCTTGAAAGTATGGCACTTAAGAAACAAACAACACATTTCACATAAACCAACACACATCCACCACTGTCTAACAATGCCAGAAAGAATTCAAGCCAACAGAACAATAATCCAAATCATCCAGTCAATTGCTATTTTACCACTCAAGTTCACACCATTAGGAACAATTACTGTTGAACATACAACACCTCCATACCAGCTGGTCAGTATAATATAGCAGTCTCTTCTAGATTGGTCCCATCAAAATGTTTCCCAAGCCCCATTGAGTTGCAGGACTGGAATCTATCTGCTGCCCATCATCAATATATGCCAGCCAATCAAATGATAAAAGATCAATAGATGCCATTATCAATCACTTCATTACCACTCTGTGTGCTCCGGTGCTATTGTATACCTTTTATTATATGGGTCATTATCTCACGATTATTACAATAATTAGCACCACCATAGGTGGCGCTGGTTTACATTGTAGGTGGTTCCAGGATGGTGTCAGGGTCACTTAGTCCTTGAATTATCAATGGACATGAGAGATGATCTCCATTTATACAAATCGGCTTAAAATAATTGCTTTATGATAAGATCTGGACGATGCTAAAAAACTTCATTGTATTTAGCTTTTTTAGTTATATACCTTTTGTGTTGTTTTTTTTACTTCCTGTACCTGTCATTTAGTGGTACATATTATTTTTCCCGCATAATATGTGTCATGTTCTGAGAAAACTGGGCAAAATGCATGTGCGTAAAGTGTCCTCCCAGATTAGCCTGTGCAGTCCGCACAGGCTAATCAGGGACTACACGTTCCGCCTAAACTAGTTTTTCAATAAGAAGAGACATCATTTAAACAAAAAATTCCATAAAAGCGGAAGGTGTCGTCCCTGATAAGCCTGTGGGGACTGCACAGGCTAATCTGGGATGACACTTTATCCACAAACATTATGCCCAGTTTTTTCAGAACATGAAACATATAAGTTAAACTTAATTATAAATGGTGTATTATAGCAAAGTCTTCTTCAAATGTTCCACTAGTTAACCCTTTACTACTCAGATACGCACTTTGATGCGTTTGCATGCAGTCCCTTTGAAAATCAAAGTCAATTTGAGACCTAAGAAATTCATACTAGATTTAAAGCCTTGATTTTCAACTCTAAGGTAATGATGTCATGAGCAGCAAACAATATAAAACCTGAACAGTCACAGCCAATTACTTGCAGGCTGTTCAGGTATTATGCTGTTTGCATCAGCCTTTTTACTTCGCTTCTGAGTCCAGCGAAAGGGTTAATATTTATTGGGTCAGCGTCATTTTAATACGAAATGGATTGTGGCATGTCACCATGGTCCCTAAGATGGAGAGAAGATTTCTAATGTTCTGTCACCAATTTCAGAACATTAAAAGCACTTAAAACAACACTTGATGCCAATTAGACTTGCATAATTGTCTCAATGTCTTGTTCATTATATTGATTTCTCTTTAAATCACTATTATGAAGTTTCAATTTTTTACTTTTACAATTGCCATGTGCCTTGAAACAATAGTTATACTGTCATTCTTCACAAAATTCTATAAAAACCTTACAGACATTAAAAAAAAAACATCACATAATTTAATGGTTAAACAAAAACTGGCAAGACATTTCCACACAAGCATATGAGATACGTGAAAGCTTTTAAGTCACTTAATGAATTGCCGGTTAAGTCGAGTAAAGTATATACAATGTACCCAATTTCGTCATACACTAATGTTATTCACTGATTTTAACAAGATAGCTATTAAGGTGCGGTCTTGTAGAAGTGCACATTATTTAACAAAATTTTAAGTGAATGTGAACATAATTGCACACACATTTCTCTGTCTTATTGTACTCAATTAATTTATTGAAGAAAACAATCATTAAAATTCCTGCACAATAATCAATTGAATTTTTGTTTTTCTATTCAAAATAAGAACAGTGAAACCTGATAATTAGGTTTTCCTACTGCCATTTAAAAGTGCAGTACCAATTATTTTCATGCTCATCAGACTGTATTGAAGGTTTAATGCATACTGTGTGTCATTTTTTCAGAAAAACACTTATAATACAATTGAATTTCTGAAATAAATTATTCCTACAATAAGACTGTCCAAAAAATGCTCTTTGAATTACAAGATTACACTACAATTTGGCATTTCATGATTATAATGGACAGATAATTGTTACCTCTATGTTAAGCGGTACTATAAGTAACCAAAATAGCCAATGGCTACTAAAATCTCTTATTTGCTACAAAAATATCAAACTTGCTTCTTATAAAATGTATGTACAGTATTTTAAAATAAAGCAGATTTTCACACTTTTTGAGCTAACATTCTAATTAACATGCTTTTTGGCAACTAATTCAGATTTCTTAACATCAACCTAGTACCTCAGTATTTTGTTAGTGTTGCAATATCCTTTAGTATTATAGCAGCAAACTCTTTTATCCACTTTTATCAAAAATAAAGGAAACAAACCACAGTCACAGTTGCAACTCCCGTGAACCCCCAAAGGTTTAGCGATGTTGACTACACAAAATCTATTTACCCGGGTAGCTTATACTTTATATTGCAATAAAATGACCCACTTTGTAACAATCTGACCTTATACATTCCCTTTTTAATGCCCTTGACTCAAACCACCAACACTTAAAGGTATATTGCAGCACTTTCTCCACACATCAGGTGTTGTGACAGTCTTAAAATCATCAATAAATAGTAGCTAATACATAATATATAAAAAAAATGACCCAAAATGTTACAACCTGACCTGCGATACATTCCTTTTTTAATGCCCTTGACTTGAAGCCACCAACACTTATGTATATTGCAGCGCTATCTACATGTTTGTACACAAGTCAGGTGTTGTGACAGTCTTTAATATCATCTTATTAGCTAATAGTAAATATTGAAAAAATGACCCAACATATAATAACCTGACCAGCGACACATTCCGTTTTTGATTCCCTCGACTTGAAGCCACCAACAGGTAAGTATATTGCAGCACTTTCTTCACACGTCAGGTGTTGTGACAGTGTTAAAATCATCAATTATCACACCTGATTAGCTAATAGTAAATAATGAAAAAATGACCCAAAATGTTACAACCTGACCTGACACATTCCTTTTTTGATGCCCTCATGACTAAAAAAAAGCAACCAACACTTATGTATATTGCAGGGCTATCTACACACGTCAGGTGTTGTGACAGTCTTAAAATCATCAATTATCTCATAACTTTCCCACCTCCTGTAAAACCAACACCATAATTTTATATCATGATGTCCCCGGGACACAGCCACCAATGTCATATCACTATCACCCCAGCCATCCGTCATGATCGCCATTACAAACAGTAGCCTAGCAAACACATTTGGGTTATCTAGCTAAATTATAGACAATAAAACTGTACAAAATGATAATCAGTCCATGTCATATAAACTATGTTTGACTTTGAGCCAAATAAATCAAGGCAATATGCAATTTTATTTGGGACTTGGAAGTTGAATAATTGTTCGTCCGATAAATTGACCTGTTACATTTTTATTATATCCTGTCAATTTTTATTTAAATTAAATATGCACATTATAATTTTACTGACCTTACCATCATGATATTAAAGTCCTTTGCACTTATTGTTTTCCATCACAATGTTGATTTTATATTATTTCAAAATGCGTTATGTATCGATATAATTTCATGCGTTACCTGGGGATAACTTTTTACAAAATAATTACGTCTAATATCACAAAGTGTGACAACATTCTTGAAATGTGTATCCCTCACAAACCTTAACAAAAAAAAAATCTCCATTTAGTCCATCACAAAAAGGAGCAGACCAATATTGATTGCATAATTAATTGTACCCAAGGGATATTTCAGCCCAAAGACAATTAGGAAGCAACAGTAAGAAGATGGCATGTTACTTTTGAATCAATATTGACTTTACATTTAGTGCCAAATTTTGCCACCATTGCTGCATCTGTTAACACTTGTGTGTTCTGCATATTTTGGTGATCTTGATCTTCTGAATATAGAATTGTTATGGTCTTTGTTCAGAAACAAGGATTAAAAATACTTTTAAATTAGAAAATTGTTGCAGATTAATTTGAAATAGTCTGCAATAAAGATAATGTAGGTGACAGCACATTCAAGCTTTTACATTTTAATATAGCATATAAAATAGATGTATACTTGTGAGGAGGGTAACTAAAATACCATACAATTTATACATACACTGGTACATGAAATTTCTAATAAAATTGACTTCCATTGTATGTTTCAAAACTGCTCTTCCCAACCAAATTCATCTTCTTTTTTTTATTCACAATTATTCCAAATTCAATCAAGTAACTGTTCATCATGACACTGCATCATTAAATGAATGTACGTGGTCTATAATTTTGATGATAGAAATAATATTCTTCAAGACTTCGTTACATTATTTAAGGTCCTCTGTAAGAAAAAAATCTGAGATAATTGAAAATAAGATGAAACACCTACAACAGCAACAAAACATTTGAAAAATAAACTAATGTAAACCCTATGTACGAGTGTCAACAAACATACCTCATGCAAAGAAATTAAACATCCATTCAAGACATCCTTTGATGTGTGAATGTCCAATTCTACAATCAAAAGGTGACCACTTGAGGTTAAGTTCAACGTTTGAAAAAATTCTAAAACATTTTAATCACTTAAGTAATCCAATTTCACAGCCAACTTGAGCAAACCTTGTAAACCGCGCTGTCAACCAAACACTTATTGATAAAATACACAAGTTTGTTTAATTGAAAAACAAGAAATCTATTATTTTCCCAGGTCTTGCTCAAGCAAAGAACACAAGTGACAGACCATCAAAGTTCTTACATAGGTAAAAGGTGCCTCTAGCCATGTGTAGATCCATCAATGTCCCTTGTCAATAAAATACTTGAAACATTTGAAAAATGAGCCTGCCTCTTCCCCACCCCATTCTCTCAAGGCCCGCCCCCTTTGTCAGTCCAATTTGCAGTTACAAATTAATGAGCATTATAAATGGTTTGTTTTGGATGTTCTGGCACTTTGAACATGACAACTAGATTTTCAAATGACTAATTAAAAAAACTGTAATGGTATGGCCGGTCATGCTTGAAGATTTTTAAAGAAGTTTGTTTTTTATTTTACAAGTTTTAAATCAACTAAAGGAGACTTTAGAATAATATAATGACAACATGATTTATTCCTATTCATATTTTTTTTATAGTATACACTATACATCGTATCCGTTGACGATGTCTACAAATATACCTATAAAAGCTCAAACTCTACCCAAGTCATGATTTCTCAAGAGTTATTTAAAAACACCCCAAAATCCACCAAGACAATTTCATTTAAACTGCATAAAATGATCATAAAAATGATATTCACGCCAAAATGACTACATTTTCAGCAAGTGATTTCAGACCATTTCCTTTTTCAGTGTTTTTGAAAAGAGTTCAATTCGCCAAAGCAAACAAACAATTTCATGATCAAGTATTTCCATATGATTTCAAAACCTTCAATTTAATATTACAAACTCAATCATACAAGCCGTTATTTATCCCATTGAGAATGCCCAAGCAATTTCTCAATATCATTTCATTCTATTTAAAGAGTAAATAGTGTTCAATTGATCTGTCAAACATATCCATTTAATCTACAAGAATATGTCTTTTCAAATTGCATACGAATCCCTATAGCTTTATAGCAATAGACTGTATTATAAACACATTAAGCAGAGAAATACATTTTGATTCATATGCAAATATGTATTTATCCAAACTTTAAACTGTAAATTTGTATTTAAAGGGCTGCACACCAAAACAAAATGGGTAAAATATTATCATTTATAAATATCAACTTAAATTATGATCACCATTTTCAGCACACAAGCATTTGATACAACAATAATGTTATCAAACATAAAAATACACATACCCGGTAATTGAAATTTTGTCAATAAAGAAAAAATAACAACACTGGAATATCGGACATGTACATCTAATTTTTTTCAAATATTTTCCACACCAAGGTCCAAACTCTGAATGTGTGTGTTTTTGCAATAATAATTATTTAACAAAGTGGAGGGGAACACACTGTTCAAACAGACTATAAACTTCAAACATTTTTTTCAGCAATAATATTATTGGTGCAAGCAAAAGTCTGCCATTCACCTTTTCGCCGAAAAGTGGAAACAAGAAAATAAAAGGGAAAAAGGAGCAATCAAAATAATTGTTACATTCACAATTAACTGAAACATATTTTCAAAAAGTCAATGCTCTTTGAACATACATGTTAATTCAAACTAATTCCAATCAACAAAAGGCTCCGAAGAATGCCTTTACAGTAGCACGAAAATGCTATTGTCAGCGTTAATCTCCAAATTCTATAACACATTCAGAGTGCCCGTAAAAGACCAATTTAACCTTTAATCTTTCCATTTACCACGCATAACTTCTGAACTGTTGCATTGTTTAATGTAGGTAATCCAATAAACAACAAAAATATTCTCATCTGTATCTCAAGTGGTTTCATTCAACAAATCCATAATCACAGCTAATCTGTTATGATTAAACGATAACACTAATAACAGGCAATGATAATCTATCAGACTTCTATTTCTCAAGTGTTCGTGATGACAAAGACATCAATCAGAACCCTATCTCCGATGTTTGGTGTTTTGTATGACCCGCAATGTCTTAAAATGATAACTACCCCATTCAATAAAGTTTTAGACAATTCTTAAACTGGTTATCATAGAGGCGTTGAAAGAGATTAATTTGTGCATTGTTATTCATTGATAAAGACAAGACAGATAATTCAAGATCTTAAGATAGAAAAGCAATTTTTTTTTAACCTGACAAGCATAATTGCAATTTATTCTTATTTTTACAAATTTAATAACAATAATAATGACACGAGAATTATGAATGACAGCAAATGCAATAATGACCAGAGTTATACATTATCCTTTTAAACTGTAATATTGAGGATTTTATTGCAACTTTTTGGTGATGAGGGTGATAATGATGATGGCAATGATGATAATTATGATAAACAAATAATCTGCAATTGACAACCCACAACAATATACTGTGGCCGAAAGAAAACTATTTGAAAAAAAACACTGTAATATTGATGATTTTTATTGTAACTTGTTGGTGATGAGGGTTATAATGATGACATCAATGATGATAATTATGATAAATAAATAAAAATCTACAATTGACACCCCACCTCACTGTTCTGGAGGCAAAAGAAAACTATTGAAAAAAAACACTGTAATATTGATGATTTTTATTGTAACTTGTTGGTGATGAGGGTTATAATGATGACATCAATGATGATAATTATGATAAATAAATAAAAATCTACAATTGACACCCCACCTCACTGTTCTGGAGGCAAAAGAAAACTATTGAAAAAAAACACTGTAATATTGATGATTTTTATTGTAACTTGTTGGTGATGAGGGTTATAATGATGACATCAATGATGATAATTATGATAAATAAATAAAAATCTACAATTGACACCCCACCTCACTGTTCTGGAGGCAAAAGAAAACTATTGAAAAAAAACACTGTAATATTGATGATTTTTATTGTAACTTGTTGGTGATGAGGGTTATAATGATGACATCAATGATGATAATTATGATAAATAAATAAAAATCTACAATTGACACCCCACCTCACTGTTCTGGAGGCAAAAGAAAACTATTGAAAAAAAACACTGTAATATTGATGATTTTTATTGTAACTTGTTGGTGATGAGGGTTATAATGATGACGTCAATGATGATAATTATGATAAATAAATAAAAAAAATCTACAATTGACACCCCACCTCACTGTTCTGGAGGCAAAAGAAAACTATTGAAAAAAAAAACTCCCAAGCAACAATCCCCACTAAAACTGTAAGAAATACTGAACACACAAATGATGGAATCAATATAGTGAAGTCCTGAAGTTGTTATTTGTCTGTCAGAAGTCCTCGTTTGGGGAGCACTTGTCGTTTTTTCAGTCACAGAGAAAACGTTTAATTCCAATAAACCAGAGAAGACATCAGCGATCAAACCAACAAATGGAATTGCAGTCAAATAATCTGGTATTAATATATTGCTTTATTGTTTATTTCAAAAGTTGAAATAAAATTATGAATTTAATGCCAACCATTTTCATAGGGTTGCGACACTGTCACTTGATATAATGCTTTAGACTGAGTTCTGGTGACTATGCCCTGACGAGTTTGAGTAAGAATAAAGTGAAAATTGAACGGAACAAATTGTTAATAAAATACTGCTTTCGTTGTTATGGAAGCGTCGCCTGCATTATTTCTACCATGGTGAGCCTTTATTACATCTTATCAGTATATAATATACCATTCACTTGTGAATCACACCATATTATTAATTTATATTTCAAATGTTAGTCTTAACATTCTAACCAACATATATTTGAAAAAAGGGAAACATAGGCTTAAAAAAATTAATTAAATGTTGTACATCGATCTTGTAGGCAATGTTGCAAAAATATACTGCATTCAAAAGACATTTGCTGACTGTTTTTAGACGGATACATTTGAATGTCACTGTTTATGGACTACAGTGTCACAGTTTATTTCCAGTAGGAATGTTTTGAATGTTGTGGATTCATCATTTGTGGACAATATAGACCTGTCATAACTAGAGATATTGGTTATAACAACATTGCAGCTTCACGAACACCATCTTACAAGGAGAAGAAGCTGTTTTTGTCGAATATAACTCACAAAAACATATATGAGCCTTGCTCTATGAAAAGGGGTTTAAATTCATGTGCGTAAAGTGTTGTCCCAGATCATCCCGTGCAGTCAGCACCGGCTAAACTGGAACCACAGAATCTTCTTGATGAAAATCAAGTTTAGGCGGAAAGTGTCGTCCCTGATTAGCCTGTGCGGACTGCACATTTTTAGCTAATCTGGGCAACACTTTACGCACATGCATTAAACCCCCTTTTCATAGAGTCAGAGTCTCGCATATAAGTCACTATGTTGCTAACACAACTTTATAAATTACTAAATAATTGTTTATTTAAAAGTCTTAATAAGCAGTCTTTACTCAATTCCAAATACTCCTTGAACATTAAATTAAATCAATTAGTGATAGTGACTCAATTGTTATTAAACAATATTTTGTCAATATCATTGTAATATTCTTACCATTTTTGCCTTACTACCGGTACTTAGTAATTAAACCTCAACAGCAAAACCGTAATAATCATTGGCAAAATAGTCACAAGAACTCTGCATTAAACATTTTACAAGAGCTCTGCATTAAACATTTTACAAGAACTCTGCACAAAACCTTTTACAAGAACTCTGCATTAAACATTTTACAAGAACTCTGCATTAAACATTTAACAAGAACTCTGCATTAAACATTTTACAAGAACTCTGCATTAAACATTTAACAAGAACTCTGCATTAAACATTTTACAAGAACTCTGCATTAAACATTTTACAAGAACTCTGCATTAAACATTTTACAAGAACTCTGCATTAAACATTTTACAAGAACTCTGCATTAAACATTTTACAAGAACTCTGCATTAAACATTTTACAAGAACTCTGCATTAAACATTTTACAAGAACTCTGCATTAAACATTTTACAAGAACTCTGCATTAAACATTTTACAAGAACTCTGCATTAAACATTTTACAAGAACTCTGCATTAAACATTTTACAAGAACTCTGCATTAAACATTTTACAAGAACTCTGCATTAAACATTTTACAAGAACTCTGCATTAAACATTTAACAAGAACTCTGCATTAAACATTTTACAAGAACTCTGCATTAAACATTTAACAAGAACTCTGCATTAAACATTTTACAAGAACTCTGCATTAAACATTTTACAAGAACTCTGCATTAAACAGTTTACAAGAACTCAGCATTAAACATTTTATCAAGTAACAGATTTACAACCCTGTGATTTAACTCGCTATATATCCTAATGATACACAAGTATATTTTTCACCTTACTATGCAAAATTGCCAAAAGTTTTGAAATTCAAAAATTACTAATAAACTGTACTTCTTAATTCTTCAAAGGTGTAGAAGAATGATCACATGGTAAAATATAAAACTGATTTTATTTGAACAATTTTTTGGTAAAGAAAGTGAACACACGATTAAATCCTTTAATTCTTCATAGAAATGCAGTTCTTATGTCAAAGAACGTGGGTCTATACAGAACATATGTATATTTGTCAGGAAGGAAAATTGAATTTTCCAACCAGGAGAAACAATAATTCCCTGAACGCATGCAAGAGAATGTCTGTGGTCTAGAACCGTTCTCGTGACATATTATGCAAATGATGCCCTAAAAAACAACTCAATACCATCTGATGTCCAGTTCCCAAATATTTCAGACACAAAACATGGCATGAAACAAAACAAAACGATACACGTAACAAACATGGTGTAGTCTCCCTTGAATCAGACATTTTAGGGATATTTGTGTTAAAAAAATAAGCACTTTGTTATGGAGATAATTATTCACTGGATTCGATTGGAATATTTCCTTGTGACAACACTGGTGTATTGTATTACCAATATTTGTACAATGTCAACACTAAACCTTAAACAATGTCCATTAATAAATATTTCAACACTAAAGATTAGGAGTTAATTGTCATATAGTACGCCTATGAATCATATTTATTGACTTTTTTTTTTACGGAAACAAAATTATATTCACAGATATTCGTTGACAATTTCCGGTATGAGAAAAAATGAAGAATGCATACAAATTCAAAAATAAATTGTAAACAGGATAGCATTGTTTATTTTAAGACATCACGTAGTCTAGCACTTTTAACTAACATTAGACTCCAAGTTTGATATGGCCAAACAGAAATGGCTTGTCTCAGCAAAAAATAAAACAAACTAATACTATGTCCACTTCCTCACAATAACCCTTTGAGCGCTGGAACCGGATTTTGAAGGCCTTTGCAAACAGTTTGGATCCAGATGAGACGCCACAGAACGTGGCGTCTCATCTGGATCCAAACTGTTTGCTTTTCTGATAGTATTCTTTGAAAAAAAATCGAAGAAAATGCTAATTTTAGAATTTTAGCAGACAACATTTTAGCAGACGACAATTTCCCAGCATGCAAAGGGTTAAACCTGTCTACTTACTTGTCTATAAATTCAGCTTTAGCTAATACACACTAAATTCTTCTCATAGTAATTTATGATATTAAATACTCCCTATTCTTTACCAATGTATCAGAAATAAAACACAATATAACCCTGACATACTCCAGCTGCTGTCACATAACTTCCCATACACTGACCGAAAACAGCACCAGGGAAAACGGGAGAACGGAATAGCCACCAATTCTGAAGCCACGAACGTTCAATATCAGATGTACAATTCTGTTGTTAGCGGGGAATTGTCAATCATTCTGGCACACACATCAATGATTATGACGACGTGTAATAACAATGATCGCCACGAAAAAAGCAGATATTTCAATACACCCTATAATTACCGGTATGGAAACAATGAAATGTGTATCCAAAACTTCCCTGATATTATGTATTTATACTGATCAGGTATCACACCAACAGTTCCCATACAGAGGGTTTCCTTGGTAACTTGTAGGTACTAGCAGAACTCAATTAGAGAGACAGAATAACTGTGACATCGCATTTCACACCAATGTCACAGCAAACCACAATTTTGTTAAAAGGTTTCAAAGCTTTTTTCTCACTATCTTTGTAATTGATTCCCAGAATACACAGAAATACAGGAATGAAAACCACACATTTCTCAAAAGTGTAAAGAAAACTTATTCAAGCTGTTGTTTTTTGTTGATTTCTTTTTTTTTCTTGGAAAAACAATTAAAATAGCATTTTAAAACTCGCAAGAACCTTTACATACATGCTGGAAATGCACTTTTGGTTAAAAAGGTATTGCAATCACCAGTAAAGTACCAGAATCTGAAAGACTCAGTTTTTGTATGGAACCCAAGTGATTATTTCAAAGAGATGACACAAAAAGTAAAAACTGGAAATTCCTCAACAATAAATCACCGACCTTTTTGGGCTTGTGTGTCAACATTTAAATTCCACAAGGGGTAAAGTGAAATGCACACCACTGTCAGCAGATTGCTAGAAATGTCACAGCCTCGGAGGTCTGTGAGAGAACACATAATTTTGAGGCAGAATGTATTGGACAGTTATTGTTTTGCAACACATATATTATTATACATGTGTAATAATATGTTTGGTTGATTCAATTACTTCAAAAATTTGTTTAAATATTTTGGTTTTTACAATAAAATTGGCATAATGAATGAATGTATATAATTCGTGATGTTTCAAATCAATTTGTTGTTGATATCTAATGCAATAAATTGCTTTTTTTAGTTTTGGGAGTTCTTCACGAATGACAGCAATATCCAGTAACAGTCCTTAGCCCTTTGCATGCTGGGAAATTTGTCGTCTGCTAAAATGTCGTCTGCTGAATTTCTAAAATTAGCATTTTCTTCGATTTTTTTTCAAAGAATACTATCAGAATAGCAAACAGTTTGGATCCTGATGAGACGCCATGTTCTGTGGCGTCTCATCTGGATCCACACTGTTTGCAAAGGTCTTCAAAATTCGGTTCCAGCACTGAAAGAGTTAAATAGTTCATGCGGTGCTCTGTTGAATTCTCCTGAAATATGGTCTTGCAAATTGGTTTCATCGAGAGCCAGTGATTAATTATGTCAATTAACTGGCTATGGCGGTACTATCAACTTGCACATCAACAGTAATTTGTTTTAAAGTAAACATGTTTTCAATAGATTCACCAATACCTCGTGAAAACGTGTCCACAGATTGGTTTTTGTCAGCATCCATTGGGAATTTCACTTGTGTTTGGTTCGATGTCATTTTATGCAACTGGTATAAAAGACATCCGGAATGGAAAATAATTATATTTGAGAAAACAGTGAACATGCCGTAATGGATAGTGAAAAAGCAACAGGGGATTTTCATTTAAAACAGGAAATTGACGTTTTGTTACAACTTTCCTTGGCCTTCAGTGAGACAGTAAAACATTGAAATTTGATCAAGACATATTGACATTAAAACTCCAAAATAAATCAGAACAAACTAAAATAGCAGCCACATTGTCAGTTCTGTCATGAAATGAAAAAAATTCAATTATAGAAGAGGAAGAGTTACAGTTTTTATTTGAGAAAAATGATACCATTCATTGTTATTTGCAAAAAAAAATGTCCATTGATAAATTTAATAACAGTTTGGTTCAAGTCAGTACTTTTGTAAAACAAATTACATACCAGAATTAAGTGTGGAATACTAGAACGGTAGTTGAAATATTCGAACTGCAGGCTTTATTATCCTCAGGGAGCTGTACAGAAATGTACTTAAGTATGATGAAAGTGTTCACAAAGAACAAACTGCAATTAATACTGTACAATTTATTGTATGTTCTATTGATGTTGTTGATATATATGCAGTGTGTATACGTTGTGAATTAATGACAAATATTTTAGCCAAACGAATTTTGTAACATTGAACAGAACATTTTGCAAAACTAGTTATAAGTGTAAACATTATAAAACATGAATATATATTAATACAAAACAATAATCTATTAAAACCAAAAGTTCAAATAAAAGCAGATTAGCTGATCAGATATGTTCAAATATAAAATAAGAGTTTAAATTCTACAAAATAATTAAGTCACTTTGTGTATGAATTTAAATAGTACATTTGAGTTCAATGTGTTGTCATACTTCTTGATTACTGATTTATCATAGTAACCCTTTGCATGCTGGGAAATTTGTCGTCTGCTAAAATGTTGTCTGCTAAATTTCGAAAATTAGCATTTTCTTTGATTTTTTTTCAAAGAATACTATCAGAATAGCAAACAGTTTGGATCCTGATGAGACGCCACGTTCTGTGGCGTCTCATCTGGATCCAAACGGTTTGCAAAGGCCTTCAAAATCCGGTTCCAGCGCTCAAAGGGGTAATCTTCTTCTTCCATGTAATGGCCATAAAGATAGTAATTGAATAACTATTTCCTCCAAACATAATTGCATAATAATACAATTTTTTTTTTACAAAATAAGGTTTAGCGAACATGAACCAGAAAATAAAAACTAGCAGATGATTATGACGCAGGCAACATAACTAGATGGTGGTAATATCTTTGTAGTTATAGGTGGCAATTAAATTGGAGGACATGCTTGGAGTATTTTGAGAAACATGATAAGTCAAACAAAAATCAGAAAGAAAAAAATGGAACTTAAAAAGTCCATAATTATCATTCTTCCCAAATTTAAATATAAAAAATTATAACCATATTAAGTACCTTGAACTGAAAGTTGAAAGAAAACTGTTAAAGCATGTGAGACATTACAAATTAATATTCAAGTAGACAATTTTACTAAATTAAAAATAATTTGACTTATTAATTTAAATGTAATACACTACGTAAATATGGGATGATTTTTTTTACAATAAACACATATCAAAATATCAAGTTTACAAGTTCACAACCTATCGGTGAATATTTTAACAATTAATATCTCTGTATCTTGCATACAATGGTATGTTATCTGTAATTGCATGTACATAATATATCAAATATAAGATTTGTTTGTTTGAAGAGTAAAATAATATTAAACCAGCAACGTACTATCAACTTGTAATGTTTATTATCCAGTACATGTTTTATTATCATTCAAATAAGCATTATATTATCTTGTGTTTAATTACCGTTTAATATTAAAATATTAACATAAAGCCTATATATACTATAGGGTATATGTTTTAATTGTGTTGAGTCACTCTGGGATTTCTGATACATTTTATTATTATAACAAAGTTTTAGTAATGACTGTACATTAAAAACCAGTGCAGTGATTAAATAAATGCAAACGTAACAGTATTTTTTTTTTAAATAATATTTACCATTTATTGTATAATCCAGTCCTTCAATATAACAATCCGTTTTAATTGGATAATCCTTGTATAGTACTAAGCATGCAGTTTAATACTATAAATTGTTCACACAAACAATCAAAAACAATCACTCATTTTGAACCAAGTATTTAAAATCCATAGTATCTCTATAAAACTCGAAACCAATCAAAAATTATGTTATATTTTTTTCCTGTATATAGATAGTATATTCACTTATCAACAGTTACCAACAATATAACTTTCCAACACCTAACCGTCTTAGCGTCCTAGCACAGTACACTATCCCCATACACCCCTTCGATAGTTCAGTCAAATGAAGTTGAGATCAGCTGAGCTGACTGTATAGGAAAACTGCATGGTGGGCCCGGACCAATCAGAAGGGCCGATTATGAATACAGGCTGAATTAGCTGTGCTCTCCTCTTTTATACAATAGTGTGCAATGTGTAAGGGAGACCTCGGTCATATTCCCATAAACAGAGAGCATGTTTTCCTTCTATTATTGGGACAACTATTTTCTTTCTCACCATATTACATTCTTTTTATCTGTTAATTCTGTTTAACTAGCCATGGATAAATAATATGCCATTTTATTTCATATTCATTCTGAAGCTGTTATTATTCATAACTAATTTATCGGTTAAAATACCGTTTCAAAATAGGCAATTTTCCGCTTCAAATTATGTCTTGGTGTTATAAATATTTACCACCGTTGGTAATAAAACTATATAAGAAAAACAGTCAGATAAAAGGAGCGTAGCAATTATTATAAGTAGACTGTGTTTTTATTTGGTATTTAAAACACTTAAAGTGGGGTACTTTCCACTGTATGCAATCATGACGCCATCAATCATAACAATGGTATTTTGTGGTTTTTACAAACCGTAAAAGTTTTGAGTCAACAAATAGAGACATGAGCTATTCGAGACATGTGCCTATTGACAAAAGGAAGCAGTCCCTCGATGATAAGCCTATTAATAAACGTAATTGGCGTAGTAAATAGCCTTTAGAGAGCTTGAATAGATTTGTTGCAAAGCATTAATGCAAACATTCGCTGTACTTGAGACTTAGTCATGGAGCGAGAACTTTCAAGATTTTGTAGTTCATATTTGTGACTGTCCATAAATGAGTCCGCAAATTGCAGGAAAGTATTTGACCCTGATGATGCTTATTTTAGAACTAAAATTATACATAAATCAAAACAAACCATCTTATTTTCCCTTATGTAAATTGATGTTATCTACATGTTAAGTTCTATTAAAAGAGATAACAAAATATGGCAAATGTATTGTTATGTACAAATCTAGCTTTTGTTTATAAAAACACCATCGGTATTGTGCATACACAAATGTGGCGTGTCTGAGAAAAATGGGCAAAATGCTTGTGCGTAAATTGTCATCCCAGATTAGCCTGTGCAGTCCGCACAGGCTAATCAGGGAAGACAATTTCCCCTTTTATGGAATTTTTGGTTTAAATGATGTCTCTTCTTAGCGAAAATCTAGTTTAGACGGAAAGTGTCATCCCGGATTAGCCTGTGCGGACTGCACAAGCATTTTGCCCAGTTTTCTCAGAACACGACACAAATATGCTATGTAGTTAGTTATTTGTCTCACAATACAAAATTGCTGCATCAAAATCTCCGTGTCAAATTGTTCGTAACAGAACAAATACTAAAACATATAACGAATCATTATGATACAGGTATAGGTAGTTAACTGCCATGTCAAGTACAATTTGTCATATGGATTCATAACGAGCCCTCATTAAACTGTTATTTCAAGCATGTTGACAGAGGTGTGATAGCTCACAGCCAGAGGTGTCAACTTTGCAATTCCTGATAGATGACCTAGTGTGATTTAAGTCCCTGATTACCCATTGGGCAGAGAAAGCAACTGCCTATGGGCCCCCCCTACTTTTAGGGGCCCCTTGAGACTATGACGAAATAAAAAAAAAATACTTCCTTACTCAGCCTAATCTAATGACTTGACAATTTTTTTTATTGGCTTTTCGGTTTTATAATGACATTTTATACCTATAAAAGGACATTGTCACATTTTCTGTCCTGTCAGCCTTTAAACGAGTGAAATCGACTGGGCACTGGCATTCTAGTACTGTAGGCCGACTAGGTGCCTGGGGCGTGGTCCCCAAAAGTGTCACTGTTTGATTTGTGAATTGGAATGATGTCCAGAGGTGTCCACAGTTAGGGGCCGCATCACAGATGGCTTATTAGCTCCCTTTGAACTCCATACTGTTCTGCAGGGCCACTTCAGAAACCCAATATCTTCAAGTGAATAGCCTGTATAGGGGCTTCCTGCAGAGTTAACCAATAAACCAATAATGTTTATGCTAGCTGTTATTGTTTTCACCAATAAGCCAATAATGTGGGTGCTACCTGTTATTGTCCCTGGTGTGCCAGTTTTCTTGAAATTACCTTACATTGTATTGTACAATGTGTACATTGTAGTATACTTAACCCATTTATGCCTAGTGGACTCTCCCATCCTTCTAAATTGGATCAATTTATTTCCAAAATTAGGGATGTCTAGTATATTTATTTCTATATTTAGAATATTTTGAACAGAAATTCCTATAAGCAAACAGCGCAGACCCTGATGAGACGCCGCATCATGCGGCGTCTCATCTGGGTCTACGCTGTTTGCCAAGGCCTTTTTTCTAGACGCTAGGCATACATGGGTTAATTATTTGCTGGGGAGGCAACCGGCATGTAAAAACGTTTTTTGGGTGAGAATCGAA
>VMBQ01000748.1:184749-205060 GCA_007657795.1 Dreissena rostriformis | reverse complement strand
TTAACCCTTTGCATGCTGGGAAATTTGTCGTCTGCTAAAATGTTGTCTGCTAAATTTCTAAAATTAGCATTTTCTTTGATTTTTTTTCAAAGAATACTATCAGAATAGCAAACAGTTTGGATCCTGATGAGACGCCACGTTCTGTGGCGTCTCATCTGGATCCAAACTGTTTGCAAAGGCCTTCAAAATCCGGTTCCAGCGCTCAAAGGGTTAAACAATTTGGCAATATACTTCTCAAAAAGAACTTTCTATTTCATCAACACAAAATGAAGAAACTGCAGAATGAGAATATCTATTGTGTCAAATTATCACTATTTTTGAGACATCAACAAATCATATGGTTATGGTTGAAATTCACAATCATTCATTAGATGTTGAAAACTTCCTCAAGGTCGCCGTGGCGTAGTGGATATGGTGTCCGCCTAGGGACCGGGAGGTAACGGGTTTGATCCCCACTGTGGGAGCGGTCTCTCCCATAGACACCAAGTACTGGTTCTATTCCCAGGAAAGGGACTCAAGAGCGTTTCAAATAAGCCTTAGGCTTTTGATGCAATTTAGCTTTATATAAATAGGTTTAAACTAAAAATTCCGAACCTAGGTGGCCTGACAGTAAAGAGTGCAAGCTACTAGCCATTAATTAAATCTTTCATATTAATATTAAGAACTTAATACCAGTGATCTGGTATTCAGTGCATACGCCAAACAGTTTCATATTTTATCTCACGGCTAAAAGAGTCTGGCAAATAAACAGGTCTAAAAAGCCAAAGGTCCCCCAAGAAAAAAGAAACGTGGTAAAAAAACAGCAAAGAGGGTGGCCTTAGCAGACGGGGATAAGCTCTAAAGCGAGAACAGAATAATTGGCTTTGGGATTCTGGGATATTCAGCACATAATGGAATCCTTATTAAATACTTATTGCATAATAGGTTAACAGACTTACCAACACCAAACCTGCTGAATAAGCAGATCTTCATATCGACAATTAGTGGAGTATAACCCTATTAATTTTGTTTGTCTGGTATTAAGCCTGTTAATTAGAAGTGAATTAAATCCATCATGATTGAAAGATTGCTGAACAATTTTAATAGCAGTATGTAATAATATTTCTCAAATTAGAGAGAGAACACCAATGTTAAGCATTTACCACAAAAAAATCATCATAAATATAAGAGCAAATTAGAAAGAACACAGATTTAAAGCGTTTTCTACAGAAAAATAGAACATATATAATCTCTATTATGCAATTTGGGAAGACAAATACATGTACTAAGAAAAAAGAATGTTCTAATAAATAATATTTCCAGACATGAAATCCAAAAAATGATCAGTTCAATTTCAATGCAAAAAAAAAATACAGAACCTGAGGGATCCACTTTTGTACACATGATTTTTGTTATTTTTTTTCAATCTGTTATTATTTTTTTTGCAATATGTGTTATTGTTTTTGTTCTTCCAAAAGAGATAGTGGAATCAAAAAGGTCACGCTGGCCACAAAAATGCAAATGCTAATTCCAAAATGGCAACAAACACCACCCGTAACCCTCATGACACAACCCATTCATATTCTTGTAAATCACACTGGGGCCATTCTGACCACAGCAGGCACGGCAGGCGCTAAGTGATGATTGCTGCATAATTGACCTAATCGTTCATAATCAGTGTAGAAGATACAGAATAACAATAAGTGTGGAGAGCGTAACCACATGTTACTAGCAGGCTACAGCTGACTTCCTGTGTACTGGATGACGCCTTGTATTGGCACAGGATCAGTTATGCTAATTTTTATTTGAAGTCTTTTTGTGTACGAAGAAATATAAGATAAAATGGGAAACCGGGTTTAATGCACATACATAAAGCGCAATCCGGGACCAATTTTTGTTGTTGGTTCGGGGTTTATAATCCTTCCACGTTTTAGGCTGCGTTGTATGAAGTCTTCAGGACCAGCTTTCAAATTGGAACAAAATATACCATGGAAGTGGAAAGTGTTGTCCTGGGTTAGCATTAACCACTGCAACAGCTGATAACGGATAAGTCTAAACACTCAAAATTAATTTATTAACCACTATTTTCACAAGGACACACATTGTATATAAAAGGATTTTTTTTATTTTACGAAACGGTCACAAAGCTTCAAAACCTTTAGAAGCTAGCTTATTTTATGTAATTGTACCTTTCAGGTTCACAATGATCTGGTCAAACCTGTTTGGGACAATCAAATCATCTGTGTAGACGCCAAGGAATTAAACAAAGAATTAAATGTAATAAAATTGCAATTAAAACAGTATTTCAAATTCAGATAACAGGTTATCATAAGTATAATAGTTTGTACAGATCATAAATAACTGTCAGGACCTTATCCTGAAATAATCATAAGTTATTGCAATCATTATGTAACGTGAACACTTTGGCCAACATCCCTTAGCCCCTTATCAGAAGCTCATTAGCTGGCCCCTGCAAACACCTGTCTGATTCAGATCAAGGCATATCAAACCCCTGAGGGACACTGATCACTGTAAATGCTGTTTTAATTGACTCTGCTTATCATAAAATAATCATCAAACATCTTATCACATAATCCCTCTTAAGGACTTGATAACAAACACTTTTGTAAACAGCATTCAGATAATACAGGTAAGTATTTCACAGTTTTTCAAACCTTTATAATGGTTGTAAACACTCAGACTGTAAAATCTTTCGCAGATCCTCTGGTTGTATATTAGACAGATTGACAGTATTAAGCAATTTTGGCAGGTTGTAGCTATCCTAAACGCGTAAACTCGGCATTCGGTCAATATTTGTTCAACAGTTTGTCAGTGTTTGTCATGGTTTCTCTAAAGTACCTAATGCAAAATTCATGTCTCTTCCATAGTGCGGTGGACTATAAACTCTGGTTTACCCTCACTAAATAACAGACAGCAGACGGTTTCAGTGCTTAACCTCTGTTTGCCCATGTTCAAACGCGAAAAAGTCTTGAAAGCACATACAAAAATAATTAAGTCTTTAATTACTGAAATAATAATATATTATTATCAATAATCATTAGTAAAAATAATATTTAATATTCATGGCATGTTGATTACTTGATAAAACAACACTGTAAGTAAAATAATTATTTATCACATTTTGAAAATATTTTTATACAATAAACTCAAAATTTTATTATATAAAATTATTTTACACAAATAACATAATCGGACAAATTTTAATAAAACACCAACTCTGAAAGTTGGATGAGGTGCCTAAAAAAGCGGAACTCAATAAATATGACTCAACTTTCTTGTAATGCCGTACTAACATTTCCATAAAGTTGCCTAATGATTGTCATCAAATGTCACAAGGGGTGAATGCAAGACTGTTGTAACTCATATTAAATAAAGAAGGAGATACGACAGTCTTGCGGTCACCCCTCGACACCCTTTACAGCATGCACGCACTAATGGTGACAAACCATCAAAGTTACTAGTGTATCAAAGACGTCTTTCAGATACATGAACAAGTGGATTGTTTCAAAGTTAGTGATTTCATAAACCTAGTTTGAAAACAAATAAAGATGAAACCAATTTATATGAATATGGTAAGTGTTGTAGATCAAAGTTACCATTGTATCAAAGACGCCTTTTCAGATACATGAAAAAGTGGATTGTTTCAAACTGAGTGATTTCATAAACCTAGTTTGAAAACAAAGATGAAACATTTTATATGAATACTGTAAGATTTAGCTACATGACATACCATGACTGTTTTGAAAGGGTGTCAACACGTCCTAAGCAGTGCTTGTATAATGCGTTATGAAATCGAAAGTAAAGTTGAATTAATGTGTTGTTAACTGCAAATTCCTGTGAAAAAGGTGTATTGAAATTAGCGAACAATTAACTAACAATAATGCCATTACAACCTTAAGTGCCTCCCTATAGACTTCCGTCACCTATTAATGTGGCAAAAATGTTAAAACCATCTGGCTTATAGCACATTTGTGTTTTCTTACCAGATAATGATTTTTTGCCTGATTTGAGACCATTTAAACTGCATAGTGTGCTGCCTGCAAATCTTCACAGCTTTTTACTTATAAACCTTTGACTGCCTTTGTTGATGACTAATAACTTATGGAAACCTTAAATAACAGTCTCAGACTGGTACACTGAAGGTGTGATAAATCACCAAGATGATGCAACATTATATATCAAACTTGTGGACAGTCTAGTGTATTTACCTATTCCCATTTTATGTCCTATTAAGGTTTTATGTCTGCATCAGGAAAGATGTTACATAATCTAAGGACATACCTATGGCAAGGAAAACTGCGGGTTATCTAACACACAACTGTGGGCCACAAGTTTAAACACAGCCCAAGAAGTGGAGAGCACTTCAAAAACAACAAAATAATGGAAACCAAACATTAAAATTGCAGTTATTGAGCGTGCAATGTTGTTCACTGTTCAACAGTGTTTGAAGAAACCCTATGCTTTGACCAAATAAACAATTAAAGTGTGCAGCTGTCCTTCAGTCTAGTTTCAATTAATTTGGGTCATTGTTGTTCACTCCTTCACACTCCATGGTGACCATGAACCAGTAGAACTGTTCACAACCAATGTTTATGACAAGAAGATCTCCTACAATGTCCATGACAATTGCAGCAATAGAGTATGTGTCAAATGTATACTATTGTTTACATACCCAGAGGCCAACTTGGCCTGTATTCACCTAACAATTTTTAGACTTAAGTCTAAACTTGGCTAAAATTCTTTTAATTGGAATATTCAGGAACTTCTTTACTTTTGAGTCAAACTTGGCATTAACCACCTCTATCAACATCATTCTTCATGCATAACATGTTCTTAACGATAACATTACCAGTGGTAGCCTGTATATATATTCAAACACTGAGAGTATTTTCCTTGTTCTAAGTCTATTCTGTATTCATAACCCTTTGCATGCTGGGAAATTTGTCGTCTGCTAAAATGTCGTCTGCTGAATTTCTAAAATTAGCATTTTCTTCGATTTTTTTTCAAAGAATACTATCAGAGTAGCAAACAGTTTGGATCCTGATGAGACGCCACGTTCTGTGGCGTCTCATCTGGATCCAAACTGTTTGCAAAGGCCTTCAAAATTCGGTTCCCGCACTGAAAGGGTTAAGTCTAAGAATTGTTTGGTGAATATGGGTCCCGGACAATACCAAACATGACGCATTGTAGTACCAGAGTAAGCAATGCTAAACAGATTTTAAGTGGCCTACTAATGTTTGTCTGTATCACAGTGACACTGCCAATCAAACCCAAGGAAGACCGACTTAATTGCTCGCCTCTATTACCCAATAATGACCTATAGTGCATAAATATTTTACAATATTCTTACAACAAAAATATAAGATAACGTACTAGAATTACACAAAAAGATAAAAGAATACCCATAGTTCTATTATGGTGCCAATAAACTGGTGATGCACCTGCACAAAGAAAACTATACATGTATTATAATATAGGAAACACTTTTACCCTGCAAAATGAACGCCTTCTATTCATGAATTGTTCCTGACTTATTTTTACCAGTTCATGGTCTGTATGTTCATGAAGAGAAAATGGCACAAACTCATAAACAGTTTTTAAACCATTAAGTTCATGAACTGTCCAAAGTTCTTCAATGGTTCATAAACCATAAAGACTTGAACATGTTGCAAAATTTTCATGAAAAAAATAGATTAAAATATTCATGGATTGTTCTGTTACCTAAAATAAAGAACCGGTTCATGAATTGTTACCACTTCATGAACTTAAATAACTTAACTTTTTCCAATTCAAATTTATTGTGCCATTTGCTCTTCATGAAAAGTGCAAAAGCAGTTTAAGAACTACAATTCTCATGAACATTAGAACAAATATTTTGTTTTGATTTTGATCAAAATATCAACATTTTATGCACATACTGGTAGACCGTTCTGGGTAACTAATAAATGTCCAAAATAACACTCAGTTCATTACAGGTCTAAAACCTTAAAACACAATAGGTAAATTGCTGACATGCAACAGTTTATCCAAATACTGAATGTAAACAATTCACTGAGGATTAAATTAATGTATCTCCATGAATACGATTTTTAACTTATGTGAATTAAACTGTGCTGTTATATCTGGTAGAGGTTTCAAAACATGTAACAACCAACATATTAAGCTTTATGAAGTCCTAGAATTCTTTTTCTTTCTACAAATTCAAGAAGAATTCAAAAGTTGTTCATGAACAGTTGTAGTGACTTGATGCTTATGCAATCATGAAGTTCATGAAGTTAAAGATGAAGGGTAGTTCATGAACTCTAAGGTTCTTTATATATTCGTGAACTGTTCATGAAATAATTATAAAAAAAACGTTCATGAAAAAAAAAGTTAATGCTTCACATAAAAGAACAAATCAATTGCTGTCCATAAACAGTTTTTAACCCTTTGCATGCTGGGAAATTTGTCGTCTGCTAAAATGTCGTCTGCTGAATTTCTAAAATTAGCATTTTCATCACTTTTTTTCAAAGAATACTATCAGAATAGCAAACAGTTTGGATCCTGATGAGACGCCACGTTCTGTGGCGTCTCATCTGGATACAAACTGTTTGCAAAGACCTTCTAAATCCGGTTCCAGCACTGAAAGGGTTAAATGAATTGAAATGTTCATGACATCATGAACTTTTCACAGGGAAATGCTTGTATTATATCAGGTAAATGTTGTTGAGTTATTTGACATACAAACCATGTTAGTCAGTTTGTAAAATTACCAACATTCAAACATTTTTGTGTGTTCAGAATATTTTGTATTAATTATATTTCATAATTAGGTAGGAAGAGCGAATTTGTGGTGTACCACATTATTAACTGTCAATATGTTACCTCAAATCCCTGTTTGTACAATGGAATATAACTAGCATTACCTGCCCACAGATAATACCCTTGAATGGCCCTAATTTCAGGTAATTTCTGCACAAGCAATCTTGCAATCACACCTAATGAACTGATAGATCTATAATGGCAGCTAATCATTTTTTATAGATTATGGTAGTGTGTAACCTGCACAGACTCTTCAAATGAAGGTAATAATAGTACCAGAGAGACCTCCATTATGCACACCATGCAGAGGGAGATAATAGTTCCATTAAGTGGACTCTTTAAGTCTTGGATAATCGGAAGTATGGCTGAATGCAAGTTTAAATGTCTGTTTGTCCTGCTTGGCTGTTTTTCAATGGTTTGATTTTTAACCATGCTGACAAAAATCAATGACTGTTATTTACATGCTTGAAGAACTTTAAAAACAATAATGGGAAAAATGATGAGAAGTTAGTTTAAACAATATAATCAACATGTTTGATGATGATACAATGACAACTATTTGAGAAAGAGAGTGGACATTAAACTATTGGACAATGCCCACTTGCCCATACACCCACTTGCCACAGGCATTCCCACAATATGCCCCATGTTTTAAACGCGTATGGTGTGAAGATAATAATTCCAAGTGCTTAATTTTTGTACTCAGACTACAGTGTTGAAAAATAAATGAATTGCAAGGTTCAAGTCTTTTATCATGAATGGTGGTTGACTTGCAAAAATGATTTCCTTAATCATAAACCAATTTTACAATTCTATTTTCATAAACATAGAGTAATTCAGGACCAAAGAACTTGTTCAATTCATCATATTTTTAAACATTGCAATAGATAATATGCAGCGCTGCAATAGTCATTTCATTACTCATAAAGACAAATTAAGTGATGAACTCGTGAATTTATAAAATTTTGGTGCAAAATCATGAAATTATTTTAATTAAATCTAAATACGCAATTATGGTCAATTACGGTATTGAAATTCAATGCCAATAAATAGAATAATCAAACAAAATTGACATATCAAGTTCTTATCAAAAACACTTTTGTATGACATGCATAAAGAATAAAGAATGTTGTAACCTAAGACAAGATAATTGTCTTTCACTGCACTTATGATTTATAAATTTGACTGAACAAGATTGTTATATTGGTATGTACATGTAATACAGAGTTGATTACATTATGAATATTGCAATATAACTGATAGCGTATCTGTACATAACATGTTGATTCAATTTTTTCATGGACAAAATAGTTATTAACATATAATGCTCATAAGGTGGGGTGGTACATTAAGGGAAGTGACAGAATAAGGCACTAGTACCAGTATATTAGTGAAACATTTGTTGATTTCCTTTTAAAGAGTGAATTGGTGTAAAATTATTCTACTTTTGTTGTTTTGATCCTTAAAATAGTGACTTACTTGCATGACATAATTACCATTTCAAAAAATCTAAAACAAGAGATGTGTTTGTCCCAAACACAATGCCCCCTATTGCGCCGCTTTGATTTTTTATATTTTTTTTGACCTTGAAGGATGACCTTGACCTTTCACCACTCAAAAGGTGCAGCTCCATGAGATACACAAGCATTCCAAATATCAAGTTGCTATGATCAATATTGCAAAAGTTATGACAAAACTTTAAGATTTATTAAAGTTTTGGACAGACAGACAGAATGACAGACAGACAGACAGGCCAAAAACAATATACCCCCTTTTTTTTAAAAGGGGGCATAAAAATTACGACGTAACAACATACTCATCCAGACAATCTAAATCTCTGACTGTTATTTTACACGTGAATACTTGATGAACAATTGCAAGCCAGGAAACAATTTCAATACTTCTTAAAAGTCACTTTAAGCTAACGTCTGTAACTATGATCGTTCAATAGTCAGAAATAGGACCCAGGAGGAAATTGTTCGCCAACAGATCATCTCTGAATGTCCCACTTCGCTTTGTACATTCCGCAATTGTTTGAAAGCCATCAGACGGCATACAGGAAGGAGGCTGTCACCAAGGAAATACGTTAAAAAACATTTTTTCCTCAACTGCAAGCATAGACATTCTCCCGATGGTATCAAATGTTCCCTATGCATTACAATCGTGTCCTCTTCATACAAATTTACATTCGCGACATCAAAAATGCCTCTTTTCATATCTGAAATTGAAGACTGACAATCAATCGCAGAAATATGTGATTTGAGTCATAATTAAACCAGCATGGAGCCTATAGCTCGGTTTGGAGGATAATAAATGGATCTAAATGGGTGTAATTCAGGAAACTAAGAGCCAATGGAGACCTTTCAAAGCTAAACCTGTTGTCTTTGGTGCTATTGAGGCTGGAATATCAAAAAACATGCACAACAATGTAACTTGTCATTGACTTAGAACAGTCCTGCTCTGAACGTATCCCACAGGAAAATCAATTGAGGAATTTGCGTCTCAGTTACTAATGACTAAACGTATAAAACAAACATTGTCTTCGAAAGGATCTGTCCAGCCGCTAAATGTTCCACCAGAGCGATTGGAGCCAGATTGGGAGATATCAAACCCAAAGATAAAGTTTTTACAGGAAACCACTCAAGTAGCCGATCAATCTCTGTCCAAGGCTGATGACATATTTAATTGAATCTGCAATTCATTGATCACCGTTTAAGCATTTCTTCATTGATTTACTTTTCATCATTATATTTAAATCGGCAAACATTTGTTTTCAAGGCTTTTAAGAGTGGATTGTTAATATTTGTCAATAGTTAACCCTACAATAAAATGTCAACATTATCTGCCATTAAAATTGCTTCATTCGCTTGTTGCAGCCCTATTATAAATGGATATATAAAATTGCATGATGCTTATGGTGTAAACCAGTTGTTGGATGTAATCAAATTTAACCCTTTGCATGCTGGGAAATTTGTCGTCTGCTAAAATGTTGTCTGCTAAATTTCTAAATATAGCATTTTCTTCGATTTTTTTCAAAGAATACTATCAGAATAGCAAACAGTTTGGATCCTGATAAGACGCCACGTTCTGTGGCGTCTCATCTGGATCCAAACTGTTTGCAAAGGCCTTCAAAATCCGGTTCCAGCACTCAAAGGGTTAAACATTTTTTACAAGTTAAATGTTAGGTTCTGACTTAACCTTAATTATCCAACTGCACTAACTTTTAATATGACATAAAGAATTTGTAACAAAATCCTATTAGAAAATATGATGTAGTGTATTATCTGTTTTGAACTTTAACCCTTTTAGCGCTGGAACCGAATTTTAAAGGTCTTTGCAAACAGTTTGGATCCAGATGAGACGCCACAGAACGTGGCGTCTCATCAGGATCCAAACTGTTTGCTATTCTGATAGTATTCTTTGAAAAAAAAAATCGAAGAAAATGCTAATTTTAGAAATTCAGCAGACAACATTTTAGCAGACGACAAATTTCCCAGCATGCAATTTTAAGGGTTAAAAATGGATTTTGAATAACACATCAGCATTCATGAAGTAAATGATATACATGTCATGTAACCCTGTGGTATTAATTTGAACACCAAGTAACAATGAGCACATGATGATGATCCCCAACAAAACAACAAGGATCCTTCAGAAAACCACATCCCATAACAATTAGCACCAGCTTTTATTGTGCCCATTGATTTCTTTTCAGTAGAACAAACCCCATGAAATGCAATTTACTTCCTTTTTAATTAAATCAAAGCTTCCACAAATAGTGGCAAGATAACACCATGGCCTTAAAAACTAATTCGCCTGCATTATAAAGCAATAAATCGCCCTTTGAAATCATGATATGAAAACAATGCAAACTGATGTGGGTGGGGTAATTAGTGGGGTACTCAGTGTTCATGATTGACAGGGTCATGACGTATGATTGACAGCAGCAGACTTCACTCTGCAGCAGCATGTGTCCTATATTAATTATGACCCATTTCATTTGCATACTCATATTATGTAATGGCTTCTTAATTCTTCTGCCACTTGTCAATAGCATAATAAAACAATCGGGTCTGACTGTGACAGGGGCAAGGATTTGAATAAATTTATCCGGAAAATCACACCCAGACTTCCCAGACATGCTGGCAGGGCAAAGTTAGACATAAAATGAACATAAACTGTTGTTAATGATTTAATTGCCTCAATCAAGTTGTTTTTTCACACTCTTCACTGCAGGGAAAGTTCGGTTGTTTTTCTCAATGCTTTTTGCTGAATTGTGAACAACTAAAATATCTAAAATATGGCAACCAATCATTCAGGGCCATATTCTAGAAATTCGATGATTCATCGACGCAAAAACAAATAGTGCTTTCAGTTGTTTCAGTAATTTTTTACAAATTATACGTAGTGTTTTGAAATTAAATGTTACAAAATCTTTAAAATTTTAATGAACCAATACATCACACGTAGAAAAAAACTTTTACATGTGGATCAACTTCACTATGTCTTGTCAAATAAGGAAAAGGAAGATGGGGTTCAATGTTCCCTGCTAGATTCCTTTTATTTTTTTAATGGGTTAACACCAGCTTACTTAGTTTCATGAAATCCTGACAGCTATTACTATAGTGGCAATAACGTTAATTGATGGCTGACTTTAAGGGTCTTTTTGGTAGATTTTTAAAAAATGTTGTCGCCGGACCGACAACCTGAAACAAGCATCACACCCACCACCCCTACGTTGTGCGGAGGGCTATAAAAAGCAACACATATTGACCATTTCATTCTGTACAAAATGGCCTGTAAAAACAGTTGTGAATCAATTGCATTTTACAACTGAAGTGACAGACTGCCAAGAGAACAATGTTACCTTCTGTGTCTGCAGATTAGCGGACCACTGTCAGCAGTAAATGAACTTCAAGAAAACCCGGTAGACATTAATGCCAATCAAACCAAACGCAAACTTGGCTACTGAGCCATTGTTCCATGCTGGCCTTCAGTGAAGAACAGGGAATTTTTAGCAAACTCAATCACCGATAATGGAGAATTGATTCTTGTGAACAATTATGTTTTGTTTGGGACCTTGTTTATTATCATGTGTCGGAACTTTTCAGTCATATCTGTTTCGCTTGACTGGAATTCGGCAATACTGACTTGACAGGCCTCTCGGAGACTCTGATTGCCGTTGGAGATGCTTGTTTGATAGCATCGACATTCTTGTTGCTGCTTGCCGATGTCTGGAGAAACATCGCAAAGACAATTAAAAGTGAATACCCAATAGCTCAGTATAACGCTGAAGCCAAACCATTCGATATTTTTTTCCATTCAGCTGATTTTTGTGATTTTTAATATTTCCCATGTTTCCATATCAGTCTGTTAATATGATCAAAAGTGAAAAGATCAATACTGAGCATTTGAATGACAAAAGAAACCAGCCACTTGTGACGATTCTAAATCATGATGGCACAGTGTCAAATGCTATTAAAATGTTGATTTTTGCAATATGATACTGTCAAACAATTGAGCTGGCGAGCGTTATTCACAATACGAGGCTGAATGGTTGATTTCCTGCGACTGGTTCCAGCCAAACAGCAGTTTAAGAAATTGCAGATGTGAAATAGAATGGCTTTGTTTTGGTTGTCACCAAATCTGATATTTGTCCGATTATTATATTGAGTGACATGCTGACCAGAAAAAAATGATTGAATCTGTTTATTTTGTTACTGTGAATGAATGAACTCAATATGGTAATCTTTTCATAAAAAAAGTCTTTGGCCATTGATTATATCAGTTCAACTTAACCCTTTGAGCTCTGGAACCGAATTTTAAAGGCATTTGCAAACAGTTTGGGTCCAGAACGTGGCGTCTCATCAGGACCCAAACTGTTTGCTATTCTGAAAAAAAGTGAAGAAAATGATGATTTTAGAAATTCAGCAGACGACATTTTAGCAGACGACAAATTTCCCAGCATGCAAAGAGTTAAACGTTTATTAGCACACAAACTATATATTCATGAATATAAATCGCATCAACAAAGATGGGTCATAAAATGTTCCTCAAAATTCAAATAATGACAGAACCTTAATTAGAACCATGTTACACAAATATTATAGTCAGTAGGAGATTTTACAATATCTGTACATTTGTTCTAGATACCACTCATGTAATGCTCTGAAATATTATCAAAACATTCATAGATATTCAGAGAAAAAACAACATATTTTTCTGTTAGAGACATTCATGTAAAATACTCCAATGTGGTTGTTGGTGGAAATTTGTCGGTTGACAACTGACCATCGCTCATCACCTAACAACATACAGGCAACTTCACCATCCATTTCTACACCCATCACTCATGCTGGAACAGATTTTTCTCCCCAAGTCTGATAAAATCAAATGATACGGCACTGTTCACCAGCAAATTGAAAATATTCCTTGTACAGTCTACACTGTCCTTGCGGAAACCAATCTTGTAAAATACTCAATTATTGGACAGCCCGAGAGGGGATGCTAGACGATGTTAGACGCAGGTCCCTTAATGAGCGAGTGCAGAAATATCGACATCCATTAGTCAAACTAGACTCGCCAAAATTAGCATCGTAGTACGAGCAAACACGACATTCCGTGTCACAATATGCTAGAAACGTGCAACCAGGACGACACAATCTTTGAGTAATGTAAAAACATTTACATCTCAAAATATTGAAATGATACAAGCTTTGGTGTAAACATTGTGGACATTGACATTTTCATTAATCATTCCTGGATATTAAGTGATTAATAGAAAAATGTGTGGTCAAAGCCTAATAAAACATTGAATCTGAACATATAACTCTGTTACGCTATGATATGACCCACGTCACGCGAAAATAGGTCTTACGTCATATGCCGCCATTAAGGCTACAGACCAGCATGCACAGTAGTGCAGTCTGGTCAGGACAGGAGCTACCCTGTCCGCTATAGTTACGCAAGGTTTCATGGCCAGCCAGGATGTGCATTAGACCCATTTTCGCATGACACGGCTCATAAACTGCAGCAATATCTTAAGCAGACTTAAATGTGTTCCCATTCACACAGCTTTAGAAGTATCTTTCTTTTATTACATATATCTAAATGACAACAACACGTAAAATCCCCCAATAAAAATGTACAATTTTAATACCAAATGCGTTCCAGTCATTGTTGGAATCCAAATATTGTATTCTGCTTTCATAGAACAAATCCATTAGAACCAAACCCACACATACAAACTGTCACTGGGGTATTTTGATAGACCTTCATTTGATGGATTATTGTAGAAAATCTTATTCCCGGGGGTAACCGATCTGGTAAATTTCTGTAAACATGCCTCATATACACTCAATACATCATGCTGCCGAAATAGAGACACAGAGTGAGCAGATTTCGTTATTTATTTACGAAATATGGGATTTATGTCCCATGATGTATTATAAGACAATTATTCAAAATGTGGAAATATCAATCAATCGTTGCTGTCAAAGAAACGTCACAAAGTTGTACATTGGAATCGGATAAAATCTCAATATTTTGGATTTTGAACATTAAATGCCTGATGCTGCGGTACTTTATAGCATGTAAGAGTTTTGCAGAAATTGTTTTACAGTTTTTACAAGTGACATATACATTTAAACATAAAAACATGCATTCACATTTTAACATTAATACGCATGCATATTATTCTTAGATGCTGCTGTAATATACACAAGTATCATGTAAGAGTTTTGTGGGAATTGTTTTACAGTTTTTACAAGTAACATATACATTTAAACATAAAAGCATGCATTTACATTTTAAAATTGATGCATATGCATATAATTCAGTCTGGAAATCATTTTCTTACATGAAGTGAAAGCACTTAACACCAGTGTTGCATTAAATTGTATTTTCCGCATTATTTGCAATACCTCAACAAATTATTCTGTATGAAGTATGTCCTTTACAGTGCAATTCAAGACACCATCCAATCTCTGCTAATGGCCAGATATGGAAATGGTTATCAACATAGACCAAAATGATACAGCTCTCTAAGCCCAAATCAAATTTAACGCCTGGCCAGTCAATGTCTCACAGTTACGCTTTTGCCTATCTCGTTTGGACATCCATTTGCGAAGCTATTATCGTACATTACCGAGTCGTGTATACTAGTCCATCATGAAATTACGGGCTTTAACAATAATTTTTGTCCAAAGTAAACGAGGCCGAAGAAAAACATATTTACGGCAATGGCTGGAAGGCTCAGTTTGTCGCTTATTGTAATTGTGAACTGTTTGTGATGCACTACAGCAGAAAATAGGCCCTAAAGCAATGGTTGTCAGGACAAATGTGTTGCTAAGTGTTTCATTAAAAGTTGAGACAATTGTTGATTTAGCCGTGACAACCCTGCAAAAAAGGGTTCATGAGTTCATGAACTATTGATGAACCATTTTTGGAGTACCGGGTATATGAAAAATTCATATAAAAATGTTCATAAACAGTTCATGAACTCTAAAAAATGGTTCATGAATTCCAAAAAAACATCAACATATTGTTCTCATTCATGAATTGTGCATGAATTTGAAGTTCTTGGAACAAAAAGTTTATTAACACATGTTCATGAACATTTTGTTAAGGAAATTTCAGTTACCTCTGAAATTCTTTTACTATATGAGAAATGATGTCAATAATTGTGCATATATATGTTAAATTAAGGTTTTGTTTTATTGTGTATAAAAAAATTTCCTGTATCAATGAGAATCATATAGCATTTCACTTTGAATGTTAATTTATTAAAGGAAAAGAGTTAACCTTTTATATCATCATTCATTGAAGAGAGTTAAAGAGAGACTGTACGATTTTGTCAAATATTTATGAATTTATATAAAATGTGTAAAAACTTATTATACATATATTTCAATATAAATTAAAATAAAAGTTAAGAAGAACATGTGTCGAAAAATGCGAAATAAGCCAGATATTTAATTCTGAAATCGAAAAAGGCTTCCAGCCGAATTCGCCAGCATATATATCATGCATGTACAATGTGAATCTAAATTTAGTTTTAGTGCAGATTCGTTCATACGACACAATTTTGTTTCCTAGCAAATACGAGTAAAAGTGTCGGCATCGGCTTTAACCAGCGCTATTTTGTCTTTGCTTCATTTTATGAAATTCGTCTTCAATGTATAATTTTTCTTGCCTATTTTGTGTTATTGTAACATTTTTTTTATCAATATATTACAATTTAACACATATGAAAATCGTACAGTCTCCCTTTAAGAAGTCGAAGTGAAAAACAAGTGATTTCACTATCAGGTGACATATATAGTCACTCAAATGTAAAAGTTTGTCAAGTGACAACGCTTTTCTTAGTAGGATATTGGCTTTCAATCAATACATTCTGTATAAATACATTCCTCAAACTATATTAGAATGACATACAAAATACATGTAATGAAATGAACATATAAAGACACCATTGGCATTTGAATGTTTCGAGAAGTGCATTGTCTGATAACAATTTTTAGCACTTAAATGTCACATGCAGATGACAATCCTATCGCAATGGCTGCTGCATTTCAACAATATTTTTGTAATCCACTGCCTTCTCTGTCATACTATCAAATAAATTTATGTAAAAATATATCACATACTTCATTAAGTTTCGAACAGTTTAAACCAGCATAGTTGCTCTCAACCTAATGCATTTCTTGACAGTGCAACCTTTGCATTATTTCAGCGAAAGTTATCTCTTTGATTTAAAGACAGCTGATATATACTTAATTATTTGCATGCTCAGGTCATCATCATTTACAGTTACTTTAAATGAATCGACATGACCATAACAAGTTAACACACCCGTTTTAGGATGTACAAACCAAACTTTCTTGCCCCTTCCCCATCTAGCTATATCGTATCACTGCTCAAGGCAATGATCATCATTATTGCCTACATTTACTTGAAATAAATACACCACAGATGCATTACCCGTATTTTGCAAGGCATCTTTGAAACAAAGTTTTGGGTAACTACAAATTAGGCAAGACAGCTCTATTAGCACATGACAGTTATGTTTTGGGCAGGTAGGGTATCTTATCTCCAGCAGATTGAAATCACATTATATTCCCCTCACTGTGACACTAATGGCCCCAATTATCTGGCCCCTAAGGGGACAGGTCCAAGGCTCCACATCCCAGCCTTCCTTTGTGAACTAGCGGGTACGCCGCTGATGTGTGGTCACAGCCTACTGGACATTGGACATGTGGAGTTTCCTCTTGGTTCTCTGGCCCACCCTCCACCCCCAGCATAGTCCCACCCCACAGCACTTCTCACGACCACACCAAAATTAAAATTTATGTGAAAAAAAGTGGGAAAAAAAGCTGGTTATTCCAGCAATTATGATTTAAAGATTTTCAAACTTCCTGACAGTCGGCTTCTTCTTCCCATTAAGTGCAGGGCTCCTCTGAAGCATTGAGGATATTTGACTATACAAGGATCTTGGGACCTGGGTAGAACCAGTACTTGGTGTATTTTAGGGAGATCTCAAGAACACTCCCACAGTGGGGATTGAACCCGTGACCTCCCGATCGCTAGGGGGAAACCATATCAACTACACCACGGCGACCCCAGTCAATGGTAATAAGACATGGGTGCTGGGACCCACCTTCATTGTAACCTATGGGGATTGTTGGGCAATGATACTTTAATCCATCGAACATATGGTGTCAACACATACAATGTTGGATCTTGTAATTCAACACAATTAATAAACTATAATAAATAAAATTCATCCTCAATTTATATTTTATTCTACCATAAACCTTTGAAAACAATAAAATATATACCTTAAAATGAACATGTAATTATAAACACATTTCCAATTTATTTATAGTTCTGCATAATTAATTTCAATCAATCATATCAAACTATTGCTAGAATCATGAGTTTGAGGAATTATATCAGTCAGAATACCAATCAAACATAATGACAACCACATGTTTTTTCTTCTGCAAGTGTTTCATGGAATGCATATGCGTGCTTTGTGAAAAAGGGGTTTAATGCACATGCGTAAAGTTTCGTCCCAGATTAGCATGTGCAGTCCGCACAGGCTAATCAGGGACAACACTTTCCGCTTTCCTTGTATTTTTTCGTTTAAAGAAAGTCTCTACTTAGCAAAAATCCAGTTTCCACATGCATTAAACCCCTTTTTTGCATACACTATGCAGCAACTTACCATGTAGTATTCAGTCATTACTCATTTGACAGGTGAATTTTGTCACTTGTAACCCTGTCAATTTTATCTTTAATTGTATCAGTAACATCTTACAAAAATCAAACCAACTACCCCAAGATAAAGTTACATCACATGACAAGTTCCCAAAATAATGAATATCTATTAGGGAGAAGTAAATCTGCCAAAATTGAATTTGACAATTTATCCAATGGAAAAGCAATAAATACTTAAAGTTATGACACATGTATCACATTTCCATAAATTTGCCAAAGCTTTTAATAATAATTCAGATTATTAACTGTCAAATTTGGCAGACAGAGGAAGATGTGCTTGCAAAAAAGGAACATTAGAGTATTGACTTTAACAATTTCTGCTGGAAAACATTTTATATTTACACACATTTGCAAATGAGGGTATAATTTGAGAAGATATAACAACTGGTGGGGGCAATTGTTCTGTTAGGCTTCACAAACAGATGGGAATGGAAAACTGAAACAGGATACTTCAGAACAAACAATATCTGGCCATTAAACATGCTGCATTAGAAGAGAAGGAGTTGAAACTAAAATATGTAGCTCTTAGCAGACAAATGTAAGACATTAACCCTTTGCATGCTGGGAAATTTGTCGTCTGCTAAAATGTCGTCTGCTGAATTTCTAATATAAGCATTTTCTTTGATTTTTTTTTCAAAGAATACTATCAGAGTAGCAAACAGTTTGGATCCTGATGAGACGCCACATTCTGTGGCGTCTCAACTGGATCCAAACTGTTTGCAAAGGCCTTCAAAATCCGGTTCCAGCGCTCAAAGGGTTAAAATGCAACGTTTTCCACAGGCCACTTCTGTATCATAAACAATATATCACATATCCTCTTCTTTTCTCTGGCTTGTATGTTGTATATTATGTTGTTGATGTTTGCTTTACAATTATTTTTCTTACTTTGGTAACTATACATGTCCTTATCTTCCCATATATTCCTCCTTCCATCACTCTGTGCCTCATCCCATTTGCTCATTCCTCCTCATGCATCCATCCCAATGTATACCCTTTGTTTATATTCATTGTATTATCATAGCATTTTTTTTATATCAACCCTTTGTTTATATTAATTGTATTATCATAGAATTTGTTTCAAATCAACTCTTTGTTTAATATATTCATTGTATTATCCTAGCATTTTTTTTTTCAAATCAACTCTTTGTTAATATTAATTGTATAACCGGTATTATAGAATTTGTTTTTAATCAACTCACAGCATTCATCTTCAGCATACAGCTTCTCTCTCCCATCTTGCCTGTGTCTCAATTCTTTGTCATCGCTACTCTCTCTTGAAAATTACCTTTTCCTATTCTCTCACTTTCAATATTGATGTTTAATGTTTAATTCTATGCATAATAATTATAGTTTCGTCTCTTCCCTTAAATTCCTTTTTTCTTTACATCTTTACCTTCTTCTTTCAGTTTCTTATTTCATTCTTCTATACCCTTCTCCATTCTTCCCTACTTCCTAATTTCTTGTTCTTCATTTCTTTCCCTCTTTCAGCTCTTTCAGTCACTTCTTCCATTCTTCCCCTGCCTTCAACACTATAACTGCAGTTATACAAAATAATTTTTACTTACCTACCTTTTTATAACTTTCATACAATATAAATAATATACTTACTTCAATCCCATTTCTTACATTTACAACTGAACATGAACAAAATCGTTGTCTTCCATCTCTTACAACATACAATGACACTGCCGCCCGAAACTCTATCAAAGAAACCAATTTCTGTCAGTTTCAGCTCAAGACAAACAAATCATGAACAATCATCATTAATTTTCTTCCTTTGGTAATATGTGGCATGTTCTGAGAAAACTGGGCAAAATGCTTGTGCGTAAAGTGTCATCCCAGATTAGCCTGTGCAGTCCGCACAGGCTAATCCGGGACGACACTTTGCCCTTTTATGGAATTTTTCGTTTAAATGATGTCTCTTCTTAGCGAAAATCCAGTTTAGGCGGAAAGTGTCGTCCCGGATTAGCCTGTGCGGACTGCACAGGCTAATCTGGGATGACACTTTACGCACAAGCATTTTGCCCAGTTTTCTCAGAACACGCCACATATCAGGGTGTTGACCTTTTCTGATAATCCAATATTGTTGCTTTAGCCAAATACTTAGAATGACTGTTTGAATCATAGTCTATTTCGACATCGAACATTTGCTAAATTATTTGGAATTTCCCACGATGCTCAACATTTCTTTGTTAGACATCGCAAAAGGGTATCAGGAGGTGCTAAAATG
>VMBQ01000748.1:145369-181108 GCA_007657795.1 Dreissena rostriformis | reverse complement strand
TAATTTGAACAAACTAAGTAGAGAACTATTAGATGTCACTACATACCGAATTTTGTAGCCCTAGGCCCTAAGGTTATGGACAAGAAGATTTTTAAAGTTTGCACAAAATAGGCTTTATATAAGAATATGTTCATTTTTTGTGACCCCTGGGGAACGGTCAAATTTGATCCCAGGGGCTTAATTTGAACAAACTTGGTAGAGGACTATTAGATGTCACTACATACCAAATTTGGTAGCCCTATGCCATACGGTTATGGACAAGAATATTTTAAAAGTTTGCACAAAAAAGGCCTTATTTAAGCGTATGTTCATTTTTGTGACCACCGGGGAAGGGTCAAATTTGATCCCAGGGGCATAATTTGAACAAACTAAGTAGAGAACTATTAGATGTCACTTATGTAACATACCTAGGCCCTACGGTTATGGACAAGAAGATTTTTAAAGTTTGCACAAAATAGGCTTTATATAAGCATATGTTCATTTTTGTGACCCCCGGGGCGGGGTCAAATTTGACCCCAGGGGCATAATTTGAACAAATTTGAAAGAGGTTCACCCCAGGAACATTTGTGAGAAGTTTTATCAGAATTGGACTTGTAGTTTAGGAGAAGAAGATGTTTAAAGAAAAAGTTAACACACGCACGCACACACGACGGACACAGGACCATGACATAAGCCCCGCTGGCCTCTGGCCAGTGGAGCTAAAAATAATTTGTGTGGTGGACAAGCTTGTTTTCACGAAAACTAGCCTTTGTTGGGCATTTACATTCTTGGAGTAGGGTCTCCCATTACATTGTTACTAAGTTCATCCTCATTTAAATGTATGTATTAGGGCTAAGAATTGTTCAGAAAAAAAAACATCCCCTCCATTAGTCTTAACTGTTTGATCTTATTAATTTTAGTAATGATTTTTTTAAACCAACAACACCCAATTAACGTCTACACCATATATCTTAAAAAACTTAATTATTGTCTATTCATATGAGGAAGAAAGGTAATTATGGGCAGAACACACCATGCTAATTGTAAAACCACTGGACCATGTTTGAATGACGCGATTCACTTCTGAACTGCATATTGTGGCACTTCCTGTGTTAATTTATTCAGTATACAATCATCCCTGACATAATAATATTTCAGATGATTCTTAGCAGTATGTTAACAAAATCCAGCAAATGTCCATGAAATCACCAAGTTTAGGTTTACCAAACAGCAAACATGTTGCAATAAAGCTTGCACGGAGGATGGGACCATTCGAAAAAAAAAATCACATTATATCTAAATAATACAAAATTGTGTTGCTTGTGGGTGTGTATTTTTTATATAACACCTAAAAAGCAGAAACAGCCTTTGAAAACGCATATTGGAATATGAATCAGTGTTTACACTGCCTTACAAACATTCTATTTCACAAAGACTTCAACAACTTATATCCTTGGCTTGAATTTAACAATAAGTAATTGTTGGGTTTCTAGTTTTATTCACATTCTTTTTGTAATTAAAATTGACTGTTAGTTAACCCAACACTATGTGGTTTGACAGTACCATTTGAAATGCAACCACATAATTAATTTGTTTTCATACAGTCTGTAATCTTACGAATATAATACTGAAGTTTCAAGAAGCACATTTTTAGCAGAAGTACGGGGAGCACATTTCTAGGAGTACCATTGGTTTGCTTAAAAAGAACTGATGGAAAGTTGGACTGCTTTACAAAACTGTTCCATCTTCAATTATTCAATATATGGTATTGCTATTGCCATCATTTAGAGAATGTTATTTATTTATAAAAGCAACATTTTCTGATACAAAAGAACCAATGTGTTCAGAGACAATTTAAATGCAATTAAAATGCAATTACCGGGTAGCTTATGATACAAGCCCTGCGTGTCACCTGTTGATCTTTATCAAAGCATATTCTGATTGCATCAGCGACTATTTTCATTGGCGCAACCATTTCAAACAACAATGAAACTCCACCTTTACTACATTGTCTGAGTTATACAATTATTTCAACAAACTGCGAAACAAAGTGCGAAACAATATGATCACTGCCTAATGTGCTAAAACCAGTGTGCAACAAATTTATCATGAATCTAATCTCGCTTAATATCTTTCCTCTCAGCTTAGTAATATTGTAAAGATGTTATCTACCCATATATCAGTGTACAATACCAATAAAGATATGTACCAACCAATGACACGCCTGGCCTAGTATCAAGCGGCAGGCATATTTGGGGAGTAGAGAGCTTGGGCACTCTCTCTGGGTAGTTTTATGGCCCAAAGTAAGTGTCAATTTGTTGTAACAGATACACCAATTGTCGAAATTGCTGCATTGACTGATCTCAGTTTACAATGGGGCGAGCAATTGTTTTCAATTTTCGGCAGCCTAACATACAATTGCCATGAAATGAAATAGCAAATTTGGATGACTGTTGTGAAGGTGTTACCTCCTTGGTGTGAAGTGGTCGAAAAATGAGAGATGTGTGCGAGTGTTACCAGATGGAAAATCAAGGGCAAAAAGTTAAGGTGGCGATGAAAGGGCACTGGTATTTCTTTCATCGCCAAAAGAACTGATGGACAAAGCCGCCAAGACAATCATTGTGAAATGTTTTCAACTAAGAACAAGATGACTCCCTCTGGACTTCTCTCACTGGTCTTGCCAGCCAAAATTTATATACATGTAAAGCCAGGTATCTTCAATCCACCTATGACACCCGTCATGCGAAAATGGGTCTTGTGCCATATGTGGCCAGCACAGCGCCTGACCAGCTTGCCCATTTGCGCAGTCTGGTCAGGAGCTACCCTGTCCACTATAAAGTCACACAAGGTTTATTGGTCTTTTCAGCGGACTGGGTAGCTCCTGACCAGAATGCGTAGGCTGTTCTAGAACTACAGTGGCAACATATGGCATAAGACCTATTTTTGCATGACACCAGTCAAATAATAAGAGGAACAGAACAACTTACTATACTCTTCATATAAGCTTACAAACAGGTGTGAAATTGATATGCTTGATCTATAAACAAAAACTTTTTTTGGGGACATTTTTATCTACAACATATTTCTTATAATTAAATTGATTGACCCTTAAATCCAATGGTAATTGATGATTCATCGTTATGGAAGTCTGCACTTTGAAGACCTTTTATGCTGGATAGTCTTTCTAAAGTTGTGCTCCTTTAGGGCCAACCTCACATGTATTTATATTAAACAAAAATAAATATTTGTACATGTAAAATTTACCAGCCCAATTTAGCTAAACAATACAATAACTAGAGCTTTGTCACTGAGGTGACGAATACCCCCACATGCCGCATCGACACAGAATATTTTGTATGTAAAAATGCACTAAGTGACCCCGTGACCTAGTTTTTGAGCCGGCATGACCCATATTCGAACTTGACCTAGACATCATCTAGATACAACTTCTGACCAAGTTTGGTGAAGATCAGATGAAAACTACTTGAGTAAGAGAGCAGACAACCAATAACGACCGACCGACAGACCGACAAGCTCACTCCTATATACCCCCCTAAAATTTGTTTGTGGGCGTATAATTATATTTTATTCATGCAAAAATGCATCGCAAAAACTTTTTCATTTTTTCCGTTGTATTAAAAGCATATCAGACAATAGAATTCCTTCCTTTCAAAGATTTATGTCAAATAAAAGCATTCAACAAATTGACAACTTCATTATCATACCAGTATCTTTATATACATTAGATAAAAAAGGACCAATCAAGAATCAAGCATGCAACTATATCATGTATTTGGTAGATAAATGTCATGCAGATGCAGCAGTTTTGCACTAAATCCCCAGCTGCAGTGATAACACAATTGACAACTGACACCATGGAAAATTGCTCATAATTTCATAATTACACGCTTTCCCATCCATCTTAAACAAACACACTTATTTCATGGATAAATGCAACCACTGGGCTGGGTATGATTTACAGATAAACATAAATGAGCTGAGATATGATCAGTAAATCTCATGAAACCTGCAGCTGTCACATGGGCACCTGATGCTCAGAGCACTTAGTCCCAGTGGTGTGCAACCGTGATGTAATCAGTGATGTGTAACCGTGATGTAATCAGTGATGTCATCAACAAGATGCTGCACAAGATAGGGCGGCATATTCACACAGCAGCCATGGCACTAACAATCAGTGGATGTAAGCCACAGCAAAATACACACTATTAAAGGGATTATGCAAATTATCCCGTTATGGTCATAAAAGGATTATTTTGAAGGTGGCATAATTATTCACACAGTGGCCATGACACTAAAAATCAGTGAATGTTAGCCATAGCAAAATACCCAGAATTCCAAGACAGGAAGGGATTATGCAAATGATCTTATTATGGTCCTAAAAGGATTATTTTGAAGGTGATGAAGAACCAATAGATTCCAATGATTGATAAATCAAGTAATTATTACCAGATGTTCATACTCAGCTTGTTGTTTTGTTCTGTTATCGGCGGAACAACTTTGGGTTATGTACTAAAATGTCGGATAGTTATGAACACATTCATCAAAGTTAATAGCATGCATCAAATAACTTGCATAAGTATTGCCTGTTTTCATTTCTAAAGAAACACCATTAAACACAATCATAATTACCTATGTGTGATATTGTGTGAAATCTCCAATTTCAAAGAGGATGATAACATTCAACTTTTCTACACATTTGGTAATTTCTCTACCAATTTAAAGTACAACATCGCTTCTGTTTTCCATATTTCACAATAATTGAGCATTTTACAAAGATTTCAAACGCCGATGACTCATGTCTGGTCCAATAAAGTATGTGTTTGTTGAAAGCACAGACAAACAAAATGAGATGCACATGTTATGCAAATTGATCATTAGAAACACTCAGAAGAAAAACCAACTTACAAAAATACAAACCATCAAAGGTCTATTTTCGCAGATCTACCTCAAACATTTTTGGTGGACATGGATGACTAATATGATCAGTTTAAAAAAAATATCTTTATATGATCTTGATGCAATCAAAGATGAAATGAAAACCATTATTACNAAAGGATTATTTTGAAGGTGATGAAGAACCAATAGATTCCAATGATTGATAAATCAAGTAATTATAACCAGATGTTCATACTCAGCTTGTTGTTTTGTTCTGTTATCGGCGGAACAACTTTGGGTTATGTACTAAAATGTCGGATAGTTATGAACACATTCATCAAAGTTAATAGCATGCATCAAATAACTTGCATAAGTATTGCCTGTTTTCATTTCTAAAGAAACACCATTAAGCACAATCATACCTATGTGTGATATTGTATGAAATCTCCAATTTCAAAGACGATGATAACATTCAACTTTTCTACACATTTGGTAATTTCTCTACCAATTTAAAGTACAACATCGCTTCTGTTCTCCATATTTCACAATAATTGAGCATTTCACAAAGATTTCAAACGCCGATGACTCATGTCTGGTCCAATAAAGTATGTGTTTGTTGAAAGTACAGACAAACAAAATGAGATGCACATGTTATGCAAATTGATCATTAGAAACACTCAGAACAAAAACCAACTTACAAAAATACAAACCATCAAAGGTCTTTTTTCGCAGATCTACCTCAAACATTTTTGGTGGACATGGATGACTAATATGATCAGTTTAAAAAAAATATCTTTATATGATCTTGATGCAATCAAATTGTGAAGAAATGAAAACCATTATTACAACATTTTAGTGGGATATTCAGCTACACAACATTTAACAAAATATTCAATATTCTTTAATTTAAATACAAACATTGTGAGCTGCAGAACTCACTTCACAATAAGAGCTTGTCACCAGAGCTCAAGATAAGATTTGTATCTGCGTATTTAGACATTGAAAAATAAATAAAACGCTTTAAAAATCGGCCCAGTGAACAACATTACGCAATAGTGAATACAAAGTGACACGTTTTTTTAATCGATTAAAGTGTGTAACCGGTTTAACCAATAATCCAGATGAGTTTTTAGTGTAAGTTAACCTTTGAATAAAAAAAAAGTCAATCAAAATAAGCTTGTAACAAAATGGCCCATCATGTTTGTGGATCAAAAAATGGACGTTTTTAGCGCTCAGCAGCTCCTTTGGGAATATTTCACAGAAAGTCTGTTTTCATATCATCATTTAAAATGTATACTGTTTGCATTTTTTAATAACAAATAATAATATTTCTAGACTAAACACGCCATGTACTATGTCAGTTTTCTTTTGAAATGGAAAATACCCCTCAATATTCATAAATACCCTTTATTGCTGAAACAAAGGAGTAAAATACGCTTTAACAATAATATCAGGGGGTAAAATACCATTTAGACTAAATCCTTATCTGGAGCTCTGCTTGTCACAGAAGTGAGGAATTTACCCCAACCCACCCTCACCCTCAACCCCACCTCACCCCCTTATTAGGTCGCCATGGCGTAGTGGATATTGTGTCCCCCTAGCGACTGGGAGGTCACAGGTTCGAGTCCCACTGTGGGAGCATTTTTTTAAACGCCCTTAAGACACCAAGTACTGGTTCTTGTCCCAGGAAACGGACTGGAGAGCTTTCAGTAAGCCTAAGGCTTTCGATGCAGTCAAGCTAAAATAAATAGGTTTAAACTAACCCACCCTCACCCCACCTCACCCATGTTGTATTATGAGTATCATGAAGCAAGTTGTAATAATCATTTCAAGTTATAGAAAGATTGAAAACTTGAGCAATTATTACCTTAGGATAATATAAATTGCATGTGTACAACTGCAGTATCATAAGAAACAATGAATGTTTGAAATTTATACGTTTTAAAAGTGTTGGAGTACTTAGTCAAACAAGATTGAATATACAGGCAGATGTCCATGGTGAATCCACTATACTCTCTCTACTGGGTTATGGTTACATATGATGGTAAGAGAATCTTTGTACGAACAACAAAATCGATGGAATGTTCAGTCCATTAATATACAACAGGACAACCAGAAAAAACATTCTTTCCCAAAAGTGATCTATTATCCTGATACAAAATACTTCAAAGCCGACAATACATGCATAAGACCGATACACAATCTGACAATTACCCAGAATGCCTTACAGCGGTTGTTAGGCATTTTCCGCCACAGACATGGGCAGCTACAAATTAGCCAGCTTGGAACATGGACAGAGCTTGTTAGAATGACTGACATGCAACATGAGAAATCTTTCTGCTTACTCAAATCCTCCCTGGTTTTGTCCAGTAATCCACTCCTACTGGTTCGATGTTGGGGCGGGTGTGAAATCCTGCAGGGGTCTATAAAGTGGGAGGATTTTACAGGCTGATTGCGCTTTCTATTTGCATGTTTTTCATACCTGAAATTAATAAAAAGGNTCCTGCAGGGGTCTAAGTGGGAGGATTTTACAGGCTGATTGCGCTTTCTATTTGCATGTTTTTCATACCTGAAACTAATTTAAAAAAAGGCTATACAGAGGCTATTAATCATCAAAATAAATATGCAAAGGATCTGCTTTTTTGTTAAAAAAAAAATATGTGTTGAAGTTCTAAGGTGCAGTGAAATTGAAGCCAGAGTGACGCTTTAAACATGTTTACTGCATGATTTAAGTTGTTTTTGTACAATGAAAACACATTTTATAAAAATTTGTTTTGTTAACAAAAACTTAGAACACTTCAAAAGAAAACGAACAAAGACTGTATTTCAAGAAATCTGCAGTTTCAAAGGTCTAGAGTGTTAGGGTGGGTTGTACTGAAACAATGGAGCAACATGGAAATTTCTTTCTTAAAAGAGCCGTGTCATGCGGAATTGGTCCATATGCTATATTCGGCAAGTGCAGTTCCAGACCATCCTGCACAGTCTGGTCAGGAGCTACCCATTCCGCTTATGAGACCATAAAACCTTGCAAGACTTTTTAAGCAGACAAGGTAGATCCTGACCAGACTGTGCAAGTACGCAGGCTGGTCTGGAGCTACACTGGCTGCATAATTGGCACAATGCCCATTTTGCATGACGCAGCTCAAAGCCATTCTAGAGTATTACAAATCCTGAAGATTACTGGTCTTTTATTGGCCTATCAAACTAAGGTGTTGTTTGCAAATGCCTTAGGGACAGACAATTAGCTTGTGTTATTGTATTTTGTTCCATCCTCTTTGTTTATCTACTCGTAATGAGATTATTATGCCAGCATACACTTTGTCCAGAAAATGCCAAAATATACATTGTAGTTCGCCATGTTAATACTTACTGTGCTATAAAAATAGGTGTAATGTAATAAACACATGGACTTAATTATAGTTTAAGTCCTGTACACCAATAATTCTTAATTGCCTGTCCTTTGTGTTATTTTTGTTACATATTGTCAATAGTCATAAGTCATAGTCGAGGTTTTTTCCCTGTTTTCTTACAGTGAAATTGTTAACAAACAGTCAAAGACATTAATACCTATTTTGCGAAAATGTGAATTGCCAGTTTGACGTCATTAAAACGAAGCTGTTTCCATGTACTTTTGCTACCTATTTGCAAACGTCCAATTTTGTTACAGCACGTGCATAGCTCGGCTTTTCAATCTTTCACAGAGAACAGAAGTGGAGTTAACGGTTAAGGACCGTTCTCGATGCTTACACATTGAAAACACGATTTACCCATGTTAATTCCCGCTTAGAAATCTTAATTACATGGTCTATCTCGGAAAAGCCCATTATATTTCTATGTCTGCAAACAGTTACCCTTGACTACTTTCTATACATAACCAAAAATCGCGTACTTATATGTTCACAAAATTCTTTAACACAATATCGGCAACATTGGCATGGTTTTTTTGGTTGATTATTACTAGTAATCAAATTGCAAGGTAATATTTTTAATGATACTAATATCTGGTATTTTTTAATTTAATAAAAATACTAAACAAGATAATTGTGTCANTCAAAGTATCGTGATTTACCTTTATCATTATCGTACTGTCAACTATCGTGTTGAAAACAAATTCATTCATTGGTGATGGCCCTTATTTGATTCCATTTTTTCGATAGGTCATAATAACAAACTTTACACTGAAAAAAACAAATTAACCCATGCCTTATGCCTAGTGGACTCTCCCATCCTTCTAAATTGGATCAATTCATTTCCAAAATTAGGGATGTCTAGTATATTTTTTTCTATATTTAAAATATTTTGTACAGAAATTCTTTTAAGCAAACAGCGCAGACCCTGATGAGATGCCGCATCATGCAGTGTCTCATCTGGGTCTACGCTGTTTGCCAAGGCCTTTTTTCTAGACGCTAGGCATAAATGGGTAAAACTGCATCTTAAATCTATTAAGCCAATGCTTAAAAAATGTACAATTATTAATGGCTTTGATTTATGACTGCCAGGACATGAAGCATTTAGAGAATTTAAGGGGTTCTCAAAATGTTTACATTCACAAAATTAATTTCATGCTTGGCAAACATTTGCAGCATACCAATGCTTTGCTTTCAATATGGCTGGCTACCCACTCAAAAAACCTGGAACCATTAGTTCCAATGTTCTCAGATCTATTTTTTCCAGACCCTAACATGTTAAGGCCTAATTCCTACATTATGCTTAAACCTGTCAAACAGAGACTTTAACCCTTTGAGCGCTGGAACCGGATTTTGAAGGCCTTTGCAAACATGGCGTCTCATCAGGATCCAAACTGTTTGCTATTCTGATAGTATTCTTTGAGAAAAAAATCGAAGAAAATGCTAATTTAAGAAATTTAGCAGACAACATTTTAGCAGACAACAAATTTCCCAGCATGCAAAGGGTTAACCACTGGCATTTATTACAACTATACATTCAACTGCACCTGCAGATTTCATAAATGTTCCACTTGCATTTTCAAAGAAGTAACTTATATGTTTGTCTATAGGAGCATAATGATGATTGCCAAGCATTATTGGTTCTTAATGGCATCTTGAAGGTGCAAGCATTAAATGGTATAAGCAGGAAAGTGGGCTGATAGTTTTTGGGACACAGTGCTAATTTAACTCATTAACCCTTTGCATGCTGGGAAATTTGTTGTCTGCTAAAATGTTGTCTGCCGAATTTCTAAAATTAGCATTTTCTTAAAAAAAAATTCAAAGAATACTATCAGATTAGCAAACAGTTTGGATCCTGATGGGACACCGCGTTTTGTGGCGTTTCATCTGGATCCAAACTGTTTGCAAAGGCCTTCAAAATTCGGTTCCAGTACTGAAAGAGTTAAAAGACAAAGAGCCAAAATGGTTCTTAGAAATTGACTGATAACAACTGGACAATAAATAGAGGATATTTGTTGCGCAACAAAATAATTATTTTTTCTATGATCATCAGTGAAATAAAATCAATATTTTACCGAATCCAACGAATTTTCGTGTTATTTTATGCTTACAAATGATTATACAGTCTACTCTTGTAATCTCGAAGTCGGCAGGAACAAGAAAAAATATCGAGATAACGAGAGCTCAAGAGATCCGATAAGGCGTTTTTAAAGAAAAAATGCGACGAAAATTTACCTTGATTTTAACATCTAAATACCTGCTAAGTGGTCTAACTAAAGCCGTCACTGTGTGGCATAATACTCACAACGGCGTAATAATTACTGTATGAGATTCAATGCGGGTTTCTTACGATTCTTTGATGTTAAAAAAATACTGAACTGTACATGTACATTTTGTAGTTTGAAATGCAAATTTTGGAATGTTGTTTGTAAAAACAATAAGTCTTTCGATAGGCTGTGTATTAATTGCAGTTAATTGCAGTTAAAGTGACAGGCCTTTCTCAAGTGTTAATGGCTAACCACATTAGACACGTGTGGTCATTGATGCAATTAACGGATCAATTATCTATCGGGAGCAGCCGGGCGAAGCAGGATGGTGAGTATCAAAGTTTTTTTTCTCACCTTTGCCCACACTGGGACAGTTATTCGCACTTCGAGATAAACCACAGTAAATACATGTAAAATCTCGGGACAAATTTTTATATCGAATTATTCAAGATAACGAAAATAGAGATATGCGATGTTTATTAATATACTTTTTGAAGGAAAAAAGTTGGGACATTGAGCTTACCTCGACATATCGAGAAAATCGAGATATGCGATGTTGAGTTAACGAGAGTAGACTGTATGTGTATTTTTGCCATAAAACTGACCAACAATGTTATTCTTACATACCTTAATTAATCCACTATTTTTTAATAGCTTGGGTGGAGCGTATAGCCGTACACTTATTTGAATAATCATATTTGTTTTATAATTCTGACAAGAACTTAGTTAAAGGGACCGTCCATCAGATAAAGCTTCGTTCAACGCGAAACGATATTTTGGGAAACTACTAGGATTGCTTATATAGCTAAACAAGAACCGTCAAAGACGGATGATGCTCCCCAAAGGTTTTTTTTGTCACAATATTGCACTATATATTCANCCCATAAAGTTTCATTGAATTCGGGTCATTAGTTGCTGAGAAATAGCCTGGACATAAATCTGGACGGACGCACGCACACACACAGCACGCGCAGACAGACGAAGTGGCGCCTATATGCTCCCCCCAAAATTTTTTTTGGGGAGGATAAAAATACATTTGTACAAACATAAGTGTGGATAGTCGATTGGTCTAGGCGGGTAGCTTTTTACTCCAGGACTCCAGGAATCCAGGGGTCAGTGGTTCCAGCCCTGTTGAGGGTTACTTTTTTTCCTTTTTTTAAATTGTATTCTAGTTTTTTTTACTGGAGATTTTTAGTTCAAATGTTTAAATTTATCAATATAAAGCATTTAAGCATTTAATGACAAGCTTCAATACATGCCAAACTCTGCTGGACGGCTCCTTTAAAATTGGGGCTCCATAACAAGTTCAGGTTACTCCAAGATTAACTGAGCCAAAAGTGTAAGAAAACATATATGACATCTGGTAGATCACACACTTTGACAGTCTCTGACAGATTTCATACAAGAGGCACCTGGCCCAGAAAGGGTGGTCAGACTATATATCCTCTGAAGACGCCATATCTAAGGATATCTCATCTTAGCACCTAAGGGTCATGTTAAGGGAAAAAGTAAAATAAATAAATCGGAAGACTAAGTTTGTCTTGAGTTGTTTTAATTTATATTATATTTAATTTACTTATAACGTAAGTCCATTTCATATGCACTACCCTTACAAATTTGAAATCTGCCATTTGGGCTCCTAATAGGTATGTAGGCCAGGATAAAATTTGTCAAATCATTGGTAGAGATTAAATTGATAAGAGATTATTCTTATGAAACCTAAGACATAAACAAACTATTTCCCCGAGCACTTCTGTTTTCTATAAAAATCTACAATTACAGTCGAAGTTAAAAGCAATGAAAGTTCGACTAGTTATGAAAGAACCCAGATGGAACATAAAAGAAAATGATTCTGAAACTATAAAAATATGTCTACATGATCTTGAATCTTGTTTAATCTGGCCAAAGGTACGTCTTCGTAATTTTCCAAGAGGTAAAACATGCTTTATTAATGCATTTGATTATGTTAAAATAGCATTTCCGTGTAACTTATCAACTGGGTTTGCCAAGATCTGAATCAGGATAAAAGAAAAACACAAGTTTGATTAGTGAAATATGAAACATTTGCTGCTGCTTGCAAGTTCTTTCCAAGAATCAATCACCCAAGCCAATGAGACAAGACCTACATTACACCATGGTCGATCATCATTTTACCCTTTGCATGCTGGGAAATTTGTCATCTGCTAAAATGTTGTCTGCTGAATTTCTAGAATTAGCATTTTCTTCAATTTTTTTCTGAGACCACTATCAGAATAGCAAACAGTTTGGATCCTGATGAGACGCAACGTTGTGTGGCGTCTAATCTGGATCAAAACTGTTTGCAAAGGCCTTCAAAATCCGGTTCCAGCACTCAAAGGGTTAAAATACAGGGTCGCNAAGCAATGAAAGTTCGACTAGTTATGAAAGAACCCAGATGGAACATAAAAGAAAATGATTCTGAAACTATAAAAATATGTGTACATGATCTTGAATCTTGTTTAACCTGGCCAGAGGTACGTCTTCGTAATTTTCCAAGAGGAAAAACATGCTTTATTAATGCATTTGATTATGTTAAAATAGCATTTCTGTGTAACTTATCAACTGGGTTTGCCAAGATCTGAATCAGGATCAAAGAAAAACACAAGTTTGATTAGTGAAATATGAAACATTTGCTGCTGCTTGCAAGTTCTTTCCAAGAATCCATCACCCAAGCCAATGAGACAAGACCTACATTACACCATGGTAGATCATCATTTAACCCTTTGAATGCTGGGAAATTTGTCGTCTGCTAAAATGTCGTCTGCTGAATTTGTAAAATTAGCATTTTCTTCGATTTTTTTTCTAAGACCACTATCAGAATAGCAAACAGTTTGGATCCTGATGAGACGCCACGTTTTGTGGCGTCTCATCTGGATCCAAACTGTTTGCAAAGGCCTTTAAAATCCGGTTCCAGCGCTCAAAGGGTTACACTATGGTAGATCATCATTTAAAATACAGGGTCGCCTTGGCGTAGTGGATATAGTGTCAGCCTAGCTATCGGAAAGTCGTGTGTTCAATCTCCACTGTGGGAGCATTCTTTAGATCTCCCCCATAGACACCAAGTATTGGCTCTACCAAGGAAACAGACTCGAGAGCATTTCAATAAGCCTAAGGTTTTCAATGCAATCAAAATAAAATAAATAGGTTTAAACTAAGATACAAAACCATTATTTTGGTCTGCTTCTTATAACCATAGACCATGGTTGTAGTGGGATTGGACTTTAGACATGGTCAACATGATATTGGACTGTTAGTCATGGTGAACATTATATTGGACTGTTAGTCATGGTGAACATGATATTGGACTGCTAGTCATGGTGAACATTATATTGGACTGCTAGTCATGATGAACATGATATTGGACTGCTAGTCATGATGAACATGATATTGGACTGCTAGTCATAGTGAACATGATATTGAACTGCTGGTCATGGTGAACATGATATTGGACTGCTAGTCATGGTGAACATTATATTGGACTGCTGGTCATGGAGAACATGATATTCGACTGCTAGTCATAGAGAACATGATATTGGACTGCTAGTCATGGTGAACATGATATTGGACTGCTAGTCATGGTGAACATGATATTGGGCTGCTAGTCATGGTGAACATGATATTGGACTGCTAGTCATGGTGAACATTATATTGGACTGCTGGTCATGGAGAACATGCTTTTGGACTGCTGTTCATGATGAACATTATATTGGACTGCTAGTCATGGTGAACATGATTTTGGACTGCTAGTCATGGTGAACTTGATATTGGACTGCTAGTCATGGTGAACATGATATTGGGCTGCTAGTCATGGTGAACATGATTTTGGACTGCTAGTCATGGTGAACATGATATTGGACTGCTAGTCATGGTGAACATGATATTGGACTGCTGGTCATGGTGAACATGATATTGGACTACTAACCATGGTTGACTATAAAAGAAAAGTGGTCAGCTAGAAGAATTACAATGGCCATCTTGGATTTTTGTGCTACTGAACAAAGTCATGAACTACCATCAGATACAATGATTATGTTTAAGTTTATTACGACCATTCAAATATGCAATAACAGAATATTTTCTGGAATTTAAATCTTCCATTAAACTCACATTGAGAAAATGAATATGCTGTTAAAACAATACAGACAAAGATGTAGATTAGAACTTCAGATGATAACCCAAAATATCCAAAAATAACAAAATGTTCAAAAATAACATTTTGTGCATTCCATCCAGACAGCATGTATATCACAGCTTTCTCCTTAGATTCCCCAGGGCCCCTACAACAGCAGATAGCATTATGATCCAATTTACAAGAGCATTTAAATAAGTAAAGAATACTGCAAACATTGCATCTAAAACATATAAACATTTATCACATTACACCATCAGCATCATGTCATTTTTTCCTCTGAAATAATAATTATTTTGCTTGCCAAATGTCTAGATGGCAAGTCTTCCAATTTGCTTAGACAGTTTAACATTAGGACATTCAAACTTGTCTATAGTTTTAGAGACCCCATGATTTTTCAAGACCTATCAACAGGGCAGACAAAAATCAATGAGTAAATAACTTTTTTTCTTTCACAACGTAGCAGTAACGGCCAAAAGCTGAAGGAAATGTTTTATAAGAAATACATATACATAAACTCCATTTTAGGAACCTGCTTAATCAGTATATTATATATATATGACTATTGCTCACCAACTTTTGCAAATGTTTGTTAAAAAAAAAAAAAAGTTTGTTATTTTTCAATGTTTCCAATTTTTTCTGAGCTTTTCCAACTGATTTATTTCACAATCCCGTTTTTTGTTTGTTCTGGCTCCCACCAACCTACAAGCAAGGGGACACTTAACAAACAATCTAATTTGAATGGCCTAGGCGCAAAATCTCCCAATTTGACATAGAGATCAGGTTAAAATACTTCACAGGGATTCAGAGAAAATTGCTGGCATAAGAAAACATATTGAATATATATAACCAGTGCAAATCTAAGGGCACTTCAGAGATTTCCACAATGTTTCACTAATGTATTGGTGTTCCCAGGGATTGCAACTCAAGCAATCTGCGAGGAGTTTTCTTATGACACATCGTTATTGATATTGCTTTCATGATTCAGTTCAACAATTGTACAAAGACGCAAAACACTGTGGTCCTAAACCCTTCTAAAACATATTGTAGCGTGAATCGGGACATAAATAACAACTTTGAATATTTTCATGCGACAATGGGCGGGGAAATCAAAACTTATTTCAAATCATGGAGGATTAAAACATTACAAATGCATACCTAATTGCAATAAGTAAGTCTTCAATCCTTATAGTCTTTCTGAGTTGTATTAAAAACAACAATAGTTTGGCTGAAATATTATACAGGTGAATGTTGCATAATTTCGCGACCTCTCAAACTGTGTTTCTGTATAAAGCAATGTCCGGAAAGCTTCGTTCTAAATAGATCGTCATATAATAAGTTTATGCTTTATCAGTTATATGAACTTTATATTACAATATTGCTAATTAAAAAATTCAATTTAACTGGAATTGGCTTGAACTGAGAATACGGTTAAGCTTTCGACTTTCATCAACAGTTGAACATGTAAAAATTTCTGCCACAAGAAATAATAATACAGTAGATTCCGCTTAATTGAATAGCCCATTTGTCACGTCTGAATATTCAATTATCCAGAGTATTCAATTATAAGAAATCAGTTATATTTCCAAAGTTATGAACGTTTTTTTAGGTAGTTTAGTATTGAAACAGATAAAGTACGTACAGTGTATATTTTACCGGAAAATCTGTTCAAGACTGGATTTTATTTTGGTTATTGTGAAAACATGATCAACAGTGTTAGACTGCGATGTTTTGACAAATGTGCACGTTTTTGTTTGTTCGACATCATGCTAAGATATGAATAGATAATCCACTCGTAATATTCACTCACAGGTTACATTAAATTCTAGATGTACATTGGCACTGACAAGTATACTGACGAGAAACACATACAAACGATTAAACAAAACATATTTTGTTGTCCTTTTTTATTATTAGCAAGACACGTCAACAGTTTGTTTCTAATCGGCAACAAATCTTTAATTGTTTCTAATCAGCAACAAACTGTTGAAGTGTGTTACTCGACAGTTTGCAATTGGTGTTGTTTTAATTAACTGGAGACTCCATTGTTTGCATTGTACTTGGCCACATACTACACCTGTTACTACACCTGGTCTGTTAGTCATGTGACACTTTACAGAAGCTGCATAATGCATGGTGTGAAATGAAAACAAAGGCAGTCAACGGAGGGTGTCTGTCAAAATCGTCGATGCGATGCGTATCCTTGGAGATTAATGACATTCTACGCTGGATTATACGCTGGATTAAAGTATGCAATCGATTTTTGGCTATTCAATTAACTGCAATACCCCATATTTGCTATCAGATTAAGCAAAGTTTTTACAATGGGAAGAGATGCAAATGGTTTGGTGTTTTCAATTCTATTCAATTAACCGGATTATTTGATTATCCAATATTCAATTAAGTGGAATCTAATGTTATATCTTGTTGGGTTCAATTCTTACTGAATTATTAGATGGGTATAGATTGAAACTTTTGATTTCAAATTAAATCGCCATTGATCAATAACACTCGTTAATCGTTAAACATTGGAGAAGTTTGGAAAACCATTGCATTTGCCATTGTTGCTATTTGAATATGCCAGCATTTTGTCACGTGATAATTCAAATCAGACGATGGAACATCTACGGAAAACGAGATCTAGGCAGAAGGATAAATATTTGAGGACTCGATCGGTCTTAAAATAAATAGCTGTTTTGAAATACTCCAAATTAATTCAAGGAACTCAACAAAATACAAATGAATTATCAAACAATGAAAAAATGTCCGCATAGTATGAAGGATACAATAATTCTTTTTTTGAAATATTGATGGTAATCTTGAACCATATCCTGAATTAAACTAATAAATAATTGATTTAAAATCTCTATGAATTCCGCAACTAATTACTTCTACATTTTAACAGCAAATGTTTCCTCAAGTACATATTATGTTCAACCAGGCAAAAGAATGGCCCAAAAAGCAAAACATGTTTTAGAAGACCTATGTAAAACCTTCATTTACAAAAAAAATAGTTGAATAATTAAGTTGTATTTACTTTGGAACAAATTATCAATCAACCATGATCAAACACTTTAACGCAAAAAGTTTAGACAAGTGTTATAAACATTTTGACAAAAGCTTTCATCACTTTTGTCTGAACAGGTCTACCCTGAGGCACCCTACAAGAAGTTCATGTTGAAGATGTAAACAACAGAATGTGGTTTCTATTTGAAGATTAAAAAATTTAGGGGTTTTAAGTAATCTAAATGTTGATATCTGGCATTACAAAATACTTGTTGTTTTTTTTGCTGTTGCTCTGAACAATATAATATTCAAAACAAAGAACAGCACTGTAAAAACCAATACATTTAATGAACTGTAAGTATATACAAGTAAAAAAATATAATGTGAACACATTTTTGTGAGCTTAAGTTGTGTAGGTTTTCTCACAGGTATAACATGTAAAATGTTGTTTTAATAAAAACAAAAGTGATCACAAGAACGTATCTCTAATGTACCCCCCTCAGAAGTATTAAAGTGACCTAAAAGCATGACATTCAAAGCTAGCAAAAACAGATAACAGAAGAAATATTCAAAAACACCGAAGAGAGAGTTATAGGTGCATCTACCAACAATGTGTTCTGTATGTCTATGAAGTTTCATCTTAATACATTGTATCTTTCAATTCTTCACTTGTAATAGAGTTATAGATTGCAAAAGAAAAAGAAAACGGTGGTTCTTGCAAATTTATGCTCATCACAAGAAACAAGAAATACTGATAAGAGAGTTGTGGTTCTTGTAATCTGCCTTTACTCTCAATGACCTCCATCATTTGAAGGCCTTTGCAAACAGTTTGGATCCAGATGAGACGCCACAAAACGTGGCGTCTCATCAGGATCCAAACTATTTGCTATTCTGATAGTATTCTTTGAAAAAAAATCAAAGAAAATGCTAATTTTACAATTCAGCAGACGACATTTTAGCAGACGACAAATTTCCCAGCATGTACAAAGTTTTATTTGCATATCTTCAACACTAAGGATGATCCACATGAAAATTGAATAAAGGGCAATAACTCTGTAAATCCTGAAGATATGGTTAAGGGGTAGTACTATGCACTTTCCCTTAAAGTCCTCTATCATTATATGAAGTTTCATTTGAATCACCTAATACTTCCCGACTTATGCTGCAAATGTGAAGTGAGACTTCAGAGAACAGATGGAAGAACAGACGGAAGGAAGGACGGTGCAATAAATATACGTATCCCTTAAGCAGCATAAACTATTATGAAAAATATAGAAATCAGACCTGTCAAGTATTTAAGCCTAAGTCTTTTTGTCCCGAGTTTTAAGGTTCAAAGCCCGGTAAAGACAACTTTTTTGTTACCCTTTTTCTTCTTATTTCACTTTTGTATTTAAAGTTCTGTTTCCTTAAATCTGAATAAAATGTGAAGACATTTTATTTCAAACTTCTAAAACATTTCTTTGCAAAGAAAACGTTCCCCATCCACAGCTTTTAATTAAAGCGCACCGATATCCATTCTTTTGATTGCTAAAAATGAATAGCAATATGCCAGAGCAATATGCCTGAAAATGGTTATAAATTATACCAATAAAGTAATTATTTAACTATTTTAATATGACACCTTCTGCGTTAATGCAATCTATTAATTGAAAATCACCTATTTCCATGGGATGCATTTAATAGCCTTTTTAATGGGGCAGTGCATTTTCATTCAAGGTATTTTTTCTATTCATCGATTCATCTGAATAAAGTGAACATTAAATTTGAAATGTGGCATGAAGAACGATTAATTTTATGCATTTATCATTTCATTAATTTTCATTTATTCATTTCTGGTGTAAAGAGGTTACCATTTTTATAAATCCAGTTAATATTATTTAAGTTGAGATCAAAGTGGTAACTGTACCAAAATGTCTCCACAATTTGTCTTTGTTAAAAATGATATTTTTTTATGCGTAATTGCACTTCATTTAGATTTTAAATTATTGAAGGCACGTAAACGAATTCTCTCATGCTTCCCTTCTACTTATTATAAACCGTCGACCGTAACTTAATGTTTATAATTGAAACCAGACAAAATTCATTTTATCAGACAGCCATTCAAAATTATTAAAGTTCATCAAATTGCATGCTTCAATGGGTTTATGGAGGATGTTTTCATTACGCCCGAGCCCAGGAGTGAGTATACTCATTATATTGTTAACAAATTTCATTTACAAACGTGTGAGCATTGAACAATCTGCCATCATAAATTACTACAATAAAAGACTTCTAATTAGCTTTATTTCTGAAATGGTCGTGTTTATAATAGGCAACTTCTGGTCTTCCAAGTGGTTTGCCTTGTAGAAAGACCTTAATTTTGGGGGCTACAATGAGACTATTTTTTTCCAGTAAATGCTGTTTGCACAATTCTGTTGTCATCACTGTAAATGTGCATCTTCAAAAATTACAATGCTTAATCTTTGTGTAACAATTCAGAGAAAATAAAAATAAAAAAATAAAAAAATGCAAACTGCAACTAACTTCAATCAAACAAAAAAACACTTTCTAAAAAAAAGATGCTCCAAATAACCCCTTACAATGCAAGATCACTCAACAATAGACAAAGGAGAACACGTCAATGTGATCTACATTGACCTCTCAAGGACTCTGATTTAGTATCTCATAAACAACTTCTCAAAAAGAGAAAACATAAATCAGAAGAAACTTTGTAGCTTGGATTCAATGCTTCCTGTGTTATTGTAACCCACAAATAGTCCTCCTCCAATGTTTCTCAGCAACATCATTTTAGCTGCATATGGCATACCCCATGGCAACATCTTAGGTCAACTGCTATTACTACCTACCATACTTTAACTACCTACCACAGCTTTAACCCTGTACCACTCAGATACACACTTTGACACCTTTGCAGTCCCTTTGACAATCAAATTTAACTTGAGACCTTTCTTACTAGATTTAAGTTTTTAAAAAGGCTTCATTTTCAACTCTAAGGTACTGATAAGCAGTAAACAGCATAAAACCTGAACAGACTCCGAGTTACTCCCAGGCTCTAATGGTTTTATGCTGTTTGCATTAGCCATTTTCACTTCTCTTCTGAGTGGGAAAGGGTTAACCTCCAAAAGTCTCCTCTATAGGGATGAAAGTCTGTTGTACCAGAAGATCAACTCCATATCTCACTGTGTTGCTCATCAACAGGATTGCAACAAATTTCAAGAGTGAGATGAACTGGATGTTTTTAAACCCAGTAAGTATGATGTAAAATGCCTTTTATCATTTGCCATGTAAAAACCATCCTTACTGCTTACTTGGGTTGCACAACTGGAACTTCTATGAATAATCTACAAACAAGAAAGGCAAGGCTTCCCTGTGCAGTCTCAGAAGACTTCTCATAAGGTTCAATCATATCTGACACTCACTAGTGGCATCATAGAAAATGTCAACACAGTTTGAGATACAAACTGCTTGGAATGTATCTAAGATGCCATCTAACCAGCTGACCTCTCTACAAATGAGACTATAAGACCACCACCAGCTAAGCAAGTACCCCAAATGCAGAAATGTTGATTCATCTGCAAGCTTGTGTTTGTTTATAGGGTGACAAACAACCAAGGAGACAGCCAAGAAGCACAGTTCATTCACCACCTGAAACTTAGTTGCTATGAACACTGACTCCACTGGACACAGTTGTTATGGACACAATTTCTATTGCACTGATACCATACGGTTCTCATTGATGCAAATGGCAATTGAGCTGTGAAACCTTGGTAATCACTCAAATAAGGACAAAATGCCACGGGGCCATTTGTACCAAAATACTTAGTTTCTATTTGCTTTTGTCTGGCATACAAATGAATGCAACACATTAATATGTATATACAATCTGTACAATGGCATCACAAAGAAGGATACAGTACAGGTTTGGAATAAGGAAACAAATACCAATCATGACCAAAACAGAACATTTGGTTTTATTTAATGTTTTTTGTTGATTACAACACACTTAATGAACAATAAAAACACACTAGATTTTTCCAGGTTTCTGGCTGTCAGAAAACACAAAAACAATCTGTTAAACATCATTGACATGGATCAACTATAATAAGCTTCTGCTGTTTAACAAAGAGAAGAACCAAATGAAATTGGTACCCAAAGAAAGGAAGGAACCCAAAGAAAGGAGTAACAACTGGTAGAATATGTTTATTTCAACTGATGCATTTAATTGACATGGATCAACTAACATTAGCTTCTGCTGTTTAACAAGAAGGAGAACCCAATGACATTGGTACCCATAGAAAGGATTAACAACTGGTAGGATATGTTTATTTCAACTGATGCATTTAATTGGAGAAGGTCTGCAATTCCCATCAGCCCCATGGGCATTTATCAAGGTATTTTCTTTGAAAACAAGCGGAGGCCATGTTGACCCATAGTTCTAATTTCACAGGACGTTAGCAGACAGTTAATTTCCTGGCCCCTGCTTGTCCAATCACCCGGGGCCTTCCAGAGCCCTATTACTGCCAGGACAGACTTATGATCTCCATGACACATGTGTGGGCTTTTGTTTCAATTTATCACAAGATTTTTGTAAATATAATGAATTTTACAGGCCCCAAGTAATTTCAGGAATTTGGCAACACATGCAGAAAATGAATGTTTTAGCTTAAATATATTAGCCAGGTCATAAACTTGGGAGTGTGGCACTGACAGAGGGTATCTTGCAGTTAATGTCTATAAAAATTCTTAAAGGGCAGTATTTTATGGACCACACAGGCTATAAATGTTATTGGTCTTAGGAGTTATATAAAGAAAACACTGCAATTTATTGCATTTGAATCCTTTAAATCAGGTAACAATTTGAAATTTTAGAACCCCATTAAATCTTGCAAAAAAAGCTATAACATTTCTGTCAAGTGAAGTTATTCCAGGTAAACTGTTAATCCTAAAACGAAAGCAGATGGGGTATTATCAACCCTGCGCCAATGGACATTATGTTCACTTAAATATGTTGAAGTTCTGAAACTTGGTATCATTTGTAACAATGGATATTATTGGTAAGAACAAACTTATCAGAATTGGTCTTTTATATTGCTACATTAAAATATAATATGATAAAAGCGCATAGTTACACTGTCCATTATTTTGGACACTTTTCCTTCTCTTAAAGACACGAAAATTGCTTAACATTTAATTGTTTAAGTAACGNGTCACACCCACCCAAAATTGCCTTTACTATAACTTCTTCATTTCTACACCAATTCACTTCTAATTGATACTGAACTTAACTTATGACAATACGGTCAATCTTGACTATGCATGGCCCCATTACCAACCCTGGGGCACACCTAGGTCAAACATTCGGTGTGGGGATACGCGTCGGCCTCTGCCACGCCATTTCTAGTTAAACATGTGACCATGAACCAACATTATAAGCTTATTGAAGGGGGGTCAACATTGAGTTCATCATCTGACCCTTACCAATGAACACAAATCCTTCCAGTATATTGTCTCTAATTAATTTTGATAAAAACTCATGAGTTAGCAAAGTTGATCTTGATATGAACATTGCACATCACTATGGGCTGAAATATCCAATCCGAGACATTCTGGAAACACACCGAAACCTACAAAATTGTCCTTGAACAGCTTTCTAAAATAATCTGCGCGTCAATCTCATGATGTTAAAAAACCTGAAAAATTCTTAATACTTAAAAGTATGAATGTAGCTATGACAAGCACAATGTTTGGCAAAAATGTGGTATGATATTCTCATAGAATTATAAAGAACTATAATTTCAGTACTGTTGCAATTTAAGTACACTCTGTCAATTTCTTGCCGAAACGTGATCCTTTGCAAAACAATGGTTTTGTCAATGGGAGAGTTATTACCATGTAAAAGCTTATCAGCAAACCGCTTTCATCAAAGCTGATTGCAAGGAGGAGTGTAATTGCCACTTTACCACAATAATGGGTTTTATCTCTGTTCTACATATTTTTTCATTTGTAAAAAACAATGATGTATGTTCATTTCTACATGATTGTGAACACTTTGGGTGTTCCTACTGAATAGTTAACCCTTTGCATGCTGGGAAATTTGTCGTCTGCTAAAATGTTGTCTGCAGAATTTCTAAAATTAGCATTTTCTTCGATTTTTTTTCAAAGAAAACTATCAGAATAGCAAACAGTTTGGATCCTGATGAGACGCCACGTTCTGTGGCGTCTCATCTGGATCCAAGCTGTTTGCAAAGGCCTTCAAAATCCAGTTCCAGCGCTCAAAGGGTTAAGGACTGAGAAAGGGACTTGGGTGTTCTTCAGCTATCACTGGATTTTATCATTGGTCACACATGTGTAATTTAGTATTAATTATTGCTACAGCAAAAACTATGATGACTTTTTTGTAATATTATTATATTGATGTGTTATACTATTAAGAGCATCATTCCTATACATTTAAAACTAACCAGCATTTATATTTGAATACAATATAAAAATTCATTAAATTGCCTAATACGGGGCATCATTTGTTTTTAAAAGTAAAATTCTTCTTTTTTCCTTATGTTTGATTAGTAGCAATTAACATGATAAGATGTTCATTAGAAACAAATGAAAAGATATTTACTTTGAAAAAAAAATCTTAACTGAGGCTTAACCCATTTATGCCTAATGGACTCTCCCATTCTTCTCAATTGGATCAATTTATTTCCAAAATTAGGGATGTCTAGTATATTCATTTCTATATTAAGAATATTTCTTACAGAGAATTTCTTTTCAAGCAAACAGCGCAGACCCTGATGAGACGCCGCATCATGCGGCGTCTCATCTGGGTCTACGCTGTTTGCCAAGGCTTTTTTTCTAGATGCTAGGCAAAAATGGGTTAAACTTCTTAGACACATGAATTAACAACTCTGACAATGACTATGTCACGAAAATGGAAGACCATAAAAACAAATAAGGCATGGGCAACTTGTAAAACTCGAATCAGCTCCTGTCGACAAATACTCTTAACTCGCAATAAAACAGGACAAGAATATATTACAAGCAAATTGACTGCTTTGTTGGTCAAAGTAAGCTAGAATGCCTACAAGACATAAAACCAACATAAATGGCACATTTTGTGGAAGCCATTAAAAGTCCTAAATTGTTATTGCCACACAAACTGACTGAATGTTGTTGGGGTAGCAGTTCATTGCAGATGCTTGCATCTGGAAAAGTAAGGAGTCCATTTCGAGTTTAACATCTAGCAATTAAAATTTGTCTCAAGCGTTTGAAAGAGAAAATCGCTGGTTCACAGCAATGCAAACTGTAATACAGTCACGCCCCTAAGATTATAAAAATACACTTTAGCCACACTTGATTTGATTAATAGATGTAACTGAGAGAATACGTCTTTGGTTCAAAGACAAATATACATACATAAGATAGATTCCATATGTTACCGCAGTTTCCAACAGATCATTTTCATTTATTTGTTTGTTTAGCTCTAATGTATGATGTTATTTTCATGTTTCTGGGGCCAGTAACATACCATTATCTCAGACATTTTTTCCGCAATTACTTTTGTTGCTGCGTGTAAAAATAATTTAGAGGTGTTTGCAAAAATGTGGAGCCGGGGCGTTAATGAGATAACCCTTAGTGTTTAAAATAAATGATGCTCAAAACTGTATCATTTCTCACACATTTTGCTAGGGGGATCACCATTTGGAAAACATGCCTTCCATGCCCAAGCTTGCTAATTGTTTGGAGAGATACATTTGATGGAATAATTTAACTTTTAACCCTTTGAGCGCTGGAACCGGATTTTGAAGGCCTTTGCAAACAGTTCGGATCCAGATGAGACGCCACAGAACGTGGCGTCTCATCAGGATCCAAACTGTTTGCTATTCTGATAGTGCTCTAGAAAAAAAATCGAAGAAAATGCTAATTTTAGAAATTCAGCAGACGACATTTTAGCAGATAACAAATTTCCCAGCATGCAAAGGGTTAAACCTTTACCTCTTAGATACACATTTTGACACGTTTTTAGTCCCTTAGAAAATCTAATTGAATTTCAGACCTTTCTTACTAGATTCAAGTTTTAAAGGCTTCATTTCCAACCATAAGGTACTTATGAGCAGCAAACATCAAACCTGAACAGACTGTTACTTGTAGGCTGTTCTGGTTTTATGCTGTTTGCATATGACTATTTTCACTTTGCTTCTGAGGGGGAAAGGGTTAGGTTTCCTGCTATATTTCATTGCAGAAAATCATAAATATTTGTACGCAATCTTCTTTATTTTGTTCAAGGGAAGTCCTTGCATTTTTTGTGAGCATGTCATATCTAGTCCACCATGGAAGGAAATGATGCAATTGCACGAAATATGAAGTGATTAACATTATCTTTGACAGAAAGGGATGTTTGCTTTAATGCATGCAGTGTGCATCATTCTGGTCCCTTGGATTTCAGCATTTTCCGAGTCATTTTAAAAAAGAGTTGCAGGTTCGACCGTTTTGATGATATGAAACATGCAATTCTTATATTAGCAACACTTTCATGTTCTTAAGTATCCTATGCAATGCATTGCAGTGAAATGGTTACTCGATCAGTCACGGGGAGTTTTGCAGGAAATATTTTTAAAGAAGAATAATCATTATGCTTTTTCCTAACATCTTTGCTCTAAGACCATGTGTTATGTTGTGTAATGGTACAACATATTTATTGCATGTATTTTGATACAGTTGTATGAAAATATCAGTTTTCGCTAAGAAATGATTCTTATCAAATCATATAAACTGTTATCAATCTATGATAAATAATCATGACACACAGGAAAGAAGTCAGAAATCTTTTGCACTCCATCTCATGATTATATATTTGCTTTAATGTACATGTATGAAACGTAATGTACGATACATTCTACAGAATTGCAATTTGAGAATCCATGAAGTTTATATTTCCCTTTCCACACAGGCATTACCAGGTGCAAATAATGACTACAAATTGATTGAAGGAAGTTTTATCAAAACAAAAACATCTGCAATTATTGTCTGCACAAAAACCAACAATGATGTATCAAACATTTTTGTTTTATTGTCCCATTAAGCAACACTTACCCACCCCTGGCAGCCGCTAATAGAGGCATGTGCACGTCACCTGTAGGGGGTTAGCATTTCACAGATTAAGAGGGCAGACATAGTTTTTTAGCAACATGAATTATTTTCATGTGTTTTCAATTTACATTTTCAAAGCAAAATGCGTTATTTGAAGAATGTAAGTAACTTTTAGAAGTCAGCCAAAACTGTCCTCAAGCATGTTGATCGATCTTTGTGGAGGACCACTAGACAATAAAACACACCAAATATTTAACTCCTGGCCCTTTTTGATAAAGAGAAGAAGATTTTTGGAAGTTATTTACAAAAACAGGTGACCCCTGGGACTGGCCAGTTTTAACCCCAGGGGTATGATTTGAGCAAACTTTATAGAGGACCAATATACCATGTTACACACCAAATATTTAATCCTATGAACCTTGTGTTTTCAGTTAAAATTGTTTAGGTAACATGTACTAAATCGGTCTGTTAGAATCTTGTGATCACTCAGGCCAGTGGCATTAGTTTTGACCACAATGGCATGATATGAACAAACCTCTATCTGAGTTAATTTAGTTGTTTAATGTATAAGCCTATTTAAATCAGGTGACCCTTGGGCATGGCCAGTTTCCACTCAAGGGGCATGATTTGAACATACTTAGTAAAGGACCACCAGACAATATAACACACAAAATATTAAACCACTGATCCTTGCAGTTTCAGAGAAGATTTTTCAAGTTATTTATTATACATTCCTGTTTAAATTATCTGACCCTGCAGAATGGCCCGTTTAGACCCCAAGGGCTTGATTTTAACAATCTTAATACACCAAATATTGAACCTCTTAGCCTTACAGCTTGAAAGAAGATTGTTTAAGTTTCCACTTTTAAAATCTATTTTTAGCTCCGATGACCTACATATGGAGCAGACCGCAACAATTTGAACAACTTTTAATGATGTTCACCCAAGAATAATTCCTGTGAAGTTTCATGAAAATCTGTCCAGCGGTTAAGAAAAAGGTATGATTTGAAACAAATTCTTTACAACAAATGATTTACAACAAACTAGGGATGGCTATCGGCTAACAACAGAAGAAGACAGATGCTGGACATAAGACTGAGATCTATGCGTTTAGGTGATCTTTAAAGGAGAGTTGTAATACTTTTTGATAATTATTACATATGCATACAAGTTTAATGATTGTAAATACTGAAATTAATTACAAAAATTGCCAGTTGCCAAATTTTGGGTAAATTGTTGGGTACCAAAACATTTTTTTAAAATTGCACAAAATACAAAGCATAAGGGAAACCCAGCTCGAAAAGTCCCCGATCATAATGGGGATCGACCCCTGGACCTCCCGGTTCCAAGAAAGACACTCTACCGCATTGCATCGCTATAAAAGCTAGCTCATTATAGTAAGGCAGTATAAGTGCTCCTTATACCTCACCCTACTACATAAGAGATCCCAAATTGAATGCACCTTTTAATTAATTTGAAAGATAATCTTCAAAGCCAGTCAACTTCTCTCCACATTTCAGTATGATTATACATCAAGAGGTTAATTTCATCCTGAGGCTTGGATTTCTAGTCCAAAGCCATTTAAAACTTCATTTACTAGCAATTTCCTTCATCATGGATGTGTATAATTTAAGAAATTGGTGCATCCATATTAATACAAGGTTATTTTTCCTCAACGAAGATCCTGCCTTACAATAAAAAAATCAAACATTTTAAAGTTCACATAATTAAATAATTAAAACAAAGGCATTAGCAACATGAAAGGTTAATACACGTTCACACTTAGCACACCTTTAGTGGGGTTCCTGTATATTGGAAGTTATTAGCTTCCAAGTGCCAGTTTCTCACTGTTTCAATAATACGTTATCACTTTTTCTGTTGTTAATATCCCCAGCTGCCTTTGTTCATTTGCGTAATGGTGTAATTACATAATTATGAAAACTATTGAACTAAATTGATAGCAGCATGCACCAGTATAACCACATGTTCATAAATATTGGGGTTTTCTCTGGGAAGAATATGATTGGTTCATCAGAAAGAGGGATCCCTTTTAAAGAAGGTAAAATGATGCATTATTAAGTAATGCACTTGATCAAAAATTGGCTTAATCCTATTGAACAAATTTCAGATACTTTCTTCTGCTCTTGATTACAAGGGGGAGACTTGAGAAGCAAAACATAAAATAAACCAAACCAAAAGCTCATATGTTACTGTACAAGTAGTAAAAGTACTCTACCAATTATTGGATCGGGTGTGTCAGGTATATTATGAGAAAGAAAATATAGAATGTTCAAAACCACAGTGTAGGCCTCAAAAGGCACCAATCAGCAGTGCAGCAGTTTCTTGGGAATAATAGTCTCTGCCACACACAAGCAAGAAATTGACAAAATGACAAAATATGCAATTAAACTTATTTATTAAATTATGATTGTGCAGTTAACAATCCTATGAAGTATAATGGTCATGAAACATTCAAACAACAAAGCTTAGATACTGCATGACTAGAAAACATAAACCAAGAAGTTTTCCAAATTTGTCCAGTCCACATCTGTTCAAAAGATGTTATATTCCACTTTAATTATAATCAAATACTATAATGGCTCAATTATTTTCTCACTACAAAAACGAGACTTTATGCAAACTCAAACCATAAACAAGATAGGTTTCTAACAGTTTAAAGACTTTCAAATTAAACCCTTAATTTGTTCCCTTTATAGTCAGGTTGCCCTTTGCCATGCATCACTCGCCTTGTCTAATATTTCACGGCTCATTTACACTTTTTTCGCCCTTGCAAAACAAAAATAGTACCAGCATATCTCACCCATAATCCCTTAATATTATTCTAAAAAACATTAATGTGAGTACAAATTAAAAGGCCCATGAATATTAATGGCATATAATGGTCTCCCAAATCCTAGTCAAAACAACAAAACCTCTCAGAAATGAATGGTGATGATTGTAATTTACAATGCATCAAAAATACTTCTCCTCTTCATTATTGACTCCGGACAAAAGACTTAAGACCGTCTGACAGAATTCACCAAATGAGGTGGCCAAATCCATCACCCCAGTTACAGCCAAGTGCTGGTGGACATCTGTCTGGCCAAGCTTGACCAACATGTCTGCAGACTTCAAACAATTTACAGCCTCATTCTGTACGAGCCTGCGCGGTCACCCTACATTTCCCTTTGCATTCCTCACCCCCAGGATCCCTGTCAATGAGGGCAAGATTTATTTCGAACCTTTTGTCCTAATTGTTCTTATTTTTGCGGCTGATTGCCAAAGGTTTATGCTCTATTGGACAGGCACACCTTTGGTCATTTGGCCACAATTAATCATTGTGCAGAGAGACTGATGGGTGCAAAGGTTGCAGACTCATTTGCTGTCCAGTTGAAAAATGTTTTCTAAGGCACGTTTCTTAAAGCCACACAATCAGATAATCAAACAGAAACTGTGAATAAACTAATATCATATGTTTGTGTGTCACATAAACACAATTTGCACACCATAAAGATAATATACAAGATTCAAGCACCCATTCAAACAATTACTAAAAAAGAATGGCAGGAATACACACGGGTACATATATGGGTATATAATTCTTTAACGAGCCACATCATTAAAAAATCAGTCGTATGTCTGGTCAGGAGCTACCCTTTCTGCTACAAAGTCATGCAAGGTTTCATGGTCTCATTAGAGGACAGCACAGGCTGGTCTGGAGCTATGCTGGCCGCAATTGGCATACGACCCATTGTCACATGACACTGCTCTATTATTTATTACCTATTTATTTCAGCTCCACTGCATTTAAAGTACTTACTACTTATTTGAAACGCTCTTAAGTCTGTTTCCTGGGCCTAAAAAACTTATACTTGGTGTCTTTTGAGGAGATCTAAAGATCGCTCCAACAATGGGGATCGAACCCTTCACCTCCAGGTTGCTAGGCGTACACCATATCCATTACACCATGGCGACCTCGCTGCTCTATAAGTTTTCAACTTCATGGATGCTCAAAAGGTTCCTTACAACGTTACTTTGTGTAGCTCTGTTCTAATCATAGGATCAGGATATGAATAAATATCCACAAACATCAACTGAGCAAGTTTTGGCATGGTGTACAAGTTTCTACAAATATTCTGTACTGTTCTTGTGTGCAAATGTATGCACAAAAGACTTTTAAACACAAGGTAAAACATTGTACATTCCCCTCATTATCTTTTTTTTTCACACCTTTACAATGTGACAAATGGAATTTTCTCCATTTTAGATATTTCAAACCAGACAATCCTAGAGGTGGGCAAATTTTAGGCAATTACAACAATGTCTCCAGGAAGAAATTCTGCCTGCAGTTCAAAGGGATAATGACAGACTAGCCACTTCTGAACACATATGAAATTTCAATTAAAATGTCATTGTGAACGTTTGCTGACAGACGTACAAAGCGGCTATGATTGTTCAGGCAATAAAAAGTCACACACAATGCCAAAATACTGTCATGGAGATAGGTGAACCCATGCTGGAAGGTCACAGACTTCACACTGCAATGCATGTTATATTCTCTGTCAAAGCATCTTTTAAAGGGACCTTTTCACAGATTTGTGCATGTGTTGAAGTTTCTCATTAAATGCTTTAAATTTGATAAATGAAAACATATGAACTAAAATAGCTCCAGTAAAAAACATGAATAAACTAAAAGAAAGAAAAAAAAGTTATCCTCAACTGGGCTCGAACCACTGACCCTTGGAGTTAAAGTCTAGCACTATAAAACTACTCAGCGATCCATGCTTATACAGTGATCAGTGGTGTATTTTATACATTATATAAGCAATCCTCGTAATGTCACAAAATATAACGATAACATCAGAACTCTCCAAATTATTCAATGGTTTCGCGTTTGTAACCCTTTATAATTTCCAAGTTTTTAAATCGTCAAAAGATGCATAAAATGAATATTTTAGAGCATTGTAAATGTTCAGTATTACTGTTTTCTCACAACTATCATAAACTACAACTAAAATTTGTGAATCTGATTTTTTTTTTCAATTTTGTCAATTTACCAAAATGTGAAAAGGTCCCTTTAAATGGAGTTGGTTTTTAATTTGAACTTTTTTTATTTTATAAACATTATTTCATATTCGATTACTTACATTTGGGGATTGACTAATATATTTTGCTATTGTTATGTAAGTGAGACATTATTTTGTCTTTGAATATTTTGTTAAATACAATGGCATTAATAAGAATAAAATGTGTATTTGGCTTGGTTATATAGAGAATAATAGGTTAGTGTTGATTATAGATCAGGTTTATCATGCGAGGCTTCTAAAACAAAAAGCACGAGCCTTGTCGAGTGCTTTTTTGTTTTCGTGCCGATCATGATAAACCTGATCTATAATCAACACTAACCTATTATTGTATTTATCCCACTTTTTATTCAGTAAACCTTTTTATTTAAACAAAATTAGTTTAACTGGATAATTTCGCTGGATTTATGACGTGATTTTGGCGAAAAAATGACGTCATTTCATGCCGTGTATTATAGCAGAAATTTAATCAATGGGGCTTTAATCAACCGAATTCGCTGTAAAAGTGGGATAAAACTTTTTATATTGTAATCCAGATATCATGACCAATTTCACACAAGAAACATGAGAAACCAGGTTTCTAGATAAGCATGTGGATTGAAAACTCACTTTCCTCATCCCACTGAAGTACCACATTACCACACCATAAATGGTGACCTCTGTCATCACCTCTGTGAGATTTTAAATAACATTAAGCATGTGTCAAAATATTGTTCGACCATAAATCAGAAATTCTATCCAGCAAACTACAAGGCACCCCACGAGGATTTCGTCTGCCACAAAGGACTCTTATTTCTGACCCCATGTCTCTAATGACCCAACATTCAACAAGTTGACCGGTGACCTTGTTTGGGTCATGGTTTATCGGCATGGTGACAAGCGTTTCTAATCATCCATGACGATTCAATCAGTCAAGTTTCAAACGAATTTGATACCCCTGTCCATAATGCTTTCAAGCATTACTGATAAAGGCCGAAAGGTGTCTTGGGACTTATTAAGGTGTTTGGAGGGAATTAATGGGGGCTTTTGGGGATATTAATTGTACTGTTGGGACAAACATGTTGATGAGTTTACTCAACATGTTAAGTGACATATATGTTTAAGTTACATCCAGACTTGTGAATTTATTTAAAAAAACATTCAGATTTATTAAAAAATACTTTATGTAAATGGCATTATGTGTAACTTAGATATAATGCTATTGCTAGGTTTAAGTTTTTCATAAAAAAACACAACAAAAAACAAACGTAAATTAGTGGTCCATGATTTATACGTCAAATCTCAACAAGTTAATACATTACAACATATTATATTTGGTTCATAGAAAATCTAAATTTACACCAAACAATTGTTTTTAAGCATATTATTTTCTTTTGTTTTAATAAGTTTTTGAGGTACATTTTTTTTATTTAACAACAAAGTTCACAGTTTTTTTATTAAGCAAGTAACTTATTTATATTTCAATGCTTTTTAGACAGATTTGTTGTTTTGGTGTTTTTTGGTCATATACAGAGGCAAATCCAAGATTCCTCTGCTCATTAATTAACTAACTTGTCACCATAGCGATGATGGATCATCCAATAAGAATCCAGTGGCCAATGACCATGATTACTATGGAAACCAGATGAGGACCAGAATCGTCAAGCAATTGTCCAGAATATCTGTCATTGTCACAACATTGGACAGCCCTAAATCTGATCATTATGAAATATGAAATTGTAATAAAATGATCAATAGGGTTTTCATGCGTTCATTACGCAAGATTGTGTACAATTTACGAGTCCCAAGTCCAGAGCTTAATGTCTGGACATTCTAATTATGCAAAAAGCGTTTGTCTGCAAGATTAAGCTTTTTTACCATTTATTTACTGCAATGTAAGACTTTATTTTTCCCTGTAGCAATGTTGTTGTAAGAAAGCTCCTTTGGGAAAACCTAACGAAATCCTTTAAGGTAATATAATTCCATAAGTCTTAGGCTATTTCTTTTCTAGGGCTTTTTTTACTTAAATATTTTTCAAAGATTACTTAAGTATGTCATATATGCACTGTTTTATCTCTTTGTACGAAGAAAACATAGTATTTCTTATAGAAAAATTACCTGAAAATTTCATGCAAGTACCACTTATGTTAATTAAGATATCCATAAGTAGCTTTGTGAATAGTGGCCCAGGANTCCCTGTTGCATATTAATTTTTACATTATTATTAATTGTTAGAATATATTATTTCCTTCATAATCAAACCATGCAAATAATGTCTACAAATGAGGAATGAATTTATAACAATGTAATAAGAGATTTATAAATCTATAAACTATATTATGTCCAAAAAAAAATAATATATATAAAAGGGCAGGGCGGGGCCTTCGAAGGGCAGGGCAGGGCCTTTGAAAGGCAGGGGGAGCTTCAGAAGGGCAGGGTGGGGTGCCCTTCCATTAAGGCCTAGCTGGAGCACTGCAAGTTATTGTTAAAATGTAAATAATTTGGTTATATTTCCTATGTGTACCTACTTACCAGTACTTGATGGAGTTTCAAATTACAGCCATTTCCTGAAATGGAATGAAAAATCTTTAACATAATAAAGTATAGTCCTTAAAAAACAAGAACAACTAGTAAGTAATAACATAATGTTTGTGCTTTTTAACTCATATGTCCAGTATAAATAACTGGCATCTAGTACTTAAAGTATTTGACAACAGCCAATGTTTCATGTTATGTTTTAATAATTATTCACCATTACATTTGCACCCAATAATATCATCTATGTTTTATTAGATGTTTTTTTGCCCATCAATTCTAAATTGCTAATCATAGGAGTGCATGGTTTCAAATGGTATAGGATATCTGTCATCCCGCCAATAACAATATGCTGCAGTAAATAACAAAACGAGAATTGAGTGCAAACTACTGTATTGACCGATTGTTTCAGTATCAAATGCAGTAGTATAACACCATAAGCACATCCATTGGCTTGATTCCATCATTCTGTAGGACATACATCCCTAACAATGTCAAAGCATCCCAATTGCTGGATCCGTTATGACAGGCCCATTAGGATGGTACGAGATTCCCAGGCTTTAAATGGGCCTGATGTGTGCATATCCTCCCTGCTAACAGTTTGACATAGACCGCTGAAGGGATCAACTATTGGAATGGATGCTAGTCAGAAAACATTACCAATAAAAATATGAAGATCATTTTGATTATGTTTTTTGGTTTCTGTTTTTCGGCGTTAGCTGTATACGCCAGCTTTTCACCTTAGCCTGACCTTTGTAAGCGACCAATCAATTCGAATATAAAATTTCCCGCCGATGGGCCTGAAACTTTTCGCAGTAGAAAACGGGCAATGTTCAAACAAATTTCACATTAACATTAATATGTTATTGCATTGACTTTCTATTCTTGGGAAGTATTGGGTATGAAAAGGGATACTACAGTTCGTTTAGCAACGATGTTAACTGCATATTCAGCATGAAACAATTGTATCTCTAATGATAAGGTTTAAGAGATAGAGCAGTTTCACACTTAATTCTCGACATCAATACAGTTTGTGTGTGCCCCTTTATATTCAGAGGATTGTCAGCACCAGAGCGTTTGTTCTTAAAGGCTATGTTCTCATATTTAGTTATTACTACCATATTGCTGTCTGTGTACTAGTATATTTTAGTTCATAAAATTATCGTTTTTCGATATCCTGATATTAGTTTTGGCCAAACCATTTTAAATTGTTGTCGAAATTGAACATTAAATATGTAAAAGTATAAAGTTTTAAACAAGCCGTCGTTCCAGCAGTGGAATCGTAACCTCACTTTAAGCATTGCATTCAAAGCCGCAAGGTATCAGGGTGAGTTCGCGGCCAGTACAGGGAT
>VMBQ01000748.1:122452-136297 GCA_007657795.1 Dreissena rostriformis | reverse complement strand
CAGGGGGGGGGGGGTCACACTCTTTAATAAGATATTTATTTCCATGTGATTTGAACGATAAACCATCATTCAAAAACGGAACTGAATTTATTCATCATAATGGTATTTTAGTATAGTCTTGCATATTGGAGTTGCGTTCTGAGAAAACTGGGCAAAATACATGTGCGTAAAGTGTCATCCCAGATTAGCCTGTGCAATCCGCACAGGCTAATCCGGGACGACACTCCTCGCCTAAACTGAATTTTCGCTAAGAAGAGACATCAATTAAACAAAAACTTCCATTAAAGCGGAAATTGTCGTCCGTGATTAGCCTGTGAAGACTGCACAGGCTAATCTGGGATGACAATTTACGCACAAGCATTATGCCCAGTTTTCTCAGAACATAATATATTGGTCAGTGTCAGGTTAATATTGTCAAGCTATAACATAATTGTATAATAATAAGAATCTCAAAGAAATTCACTGCACACTGCTCTTCTCTACTTGAAATGAGAACTGGTATTTAAATTATGTCTATGAGATGAAATGAACTGATCTGCGCTCTGGGAAAAGGGGGTTTAATGCATGTGCGTACCATGTCGTCCCAGATAAGCCTGTGCAGTCGGCACAGGCTAATCAGGGATGACACTTTGTGCCAAAACTAGATTTATGTCATAAAGAGTCTTCCTTTAAACGAAAAATACAATAAAGGTGGAAAGTTTTGTTCCTGATCAGCCTGTGCAGACTGCACAGGCTAATCTGGGATGACACTTTATGTACATGCATTAAACCCCACAGAGGGCAGCTCAAATACTTTTTTTGTAAACCATGAAAGTCTGCTTTTCTGTTTTCATAGAGTAATTCTGTACCTCACTTATTGCATGAATAGCTTGATGCATGATACGACCATTGCAAATTCAATTTAATGAATACGACCATAGCATTGCAATTTAATAACTATTAGTCTTTGGGCACCCCATTTAACTGAAGAGGCAATTTTATACATCAATTACCCTTTAACCTTGGACTACTAAATTTCTTTTAAATTGGAAAGAACTTGAGGAGTGGATAGGTTTTTTATGTGTTAACTTGAATGATTGATGTATCTAAAGCAATAATACAATCTCAAAGGCAGTAATTATACCAGTCTCTCGAAGAAAATGAATACATCCAACCAATGATACGGAGACCAAATGTGTCGCGTTCTGAGAAAACTGGGCATAATGCATGTGCGTAAAGTGTTGTCCCAGATTAGCCTGTGCAGTCCGCACAGGCTAATCCAGGACGACACTTTCCGCCTTAACTGGATTTTCGATAAGAAGAGACATCATATAAACGAAAAATTCCATAAAAGCGGAAATTGTCGTCCCTGATAAGCCTGTGCGGACTGCCCAGGATTATGTGGGATGACAATTTACGCACAAGCATTATGCCCAGTTTTCTCAGAACACGACACAAATATTATTTACGCACAGTAAGAACAAAATCCAAAGAAACCAATTTGCTATGAATATGCTTAACTTAAAATAAAAAAAACAACAAGACATGTGTTTAAACAGCACTCTTGTCCTTAATTTCAACTTTTGTTTCAAATCTCAACTTTTGTCACAAACAAGATGTTTATGGCACAATTTGACTTTTTACCTCTGAGTGTGACCTTGACCTTTGAGGTAAAGTGATGGGTGATACATATTTTACTGGTAGACATAATTGGTAAGTTATTTTTTAAATTGCGAGACAAATAACAAAGTAACAGAACAGACAAGCTGTTTTATGGCCAAATTTGACCTGGAACCTCTTCGTGTGAACTTTGACCTCTGAAGTAGGGAGACATGTTTTACTCAAAAAGCTGTCTCCTCACAGTGGACATTCGTGGTAAGTTATTTAAAGTAGTATAATGAATCATAAAGTTACAGTGTGGACAAGCTGTTATGGACAAATTTGACATTTTGAACACTGAGTGTGACCTTGACCTTGGAGGTAGACGAGTGTAACACGCATCACGTTGCCTTATGATCCATTGCATTTGTGCAGAGTTATCCCTTTGAGCGCTGGAACCGGATTTTGAAGGCCTTTGCAAACAGTTTGGATCCAGATGAGACGCCACAGAACATGGCGTCTCATCAGGATCCAAACTGTTTGCTATTCTGATAGTATTCTTTGAAAAAAAATCGAAGAAAATGCTAATTTTAGAAATTTAGCAAACAACATTTTAGCAGACGACAAATTTCCCAGCATGCAAAGGGTTATTCCGAAATCCATCATTAGACAGCAAAGTTATGGCTGTGTCATGAATTTTCAAGCTGTTTTATGGCCAAATTAGACCTTTGACCTCTAATTCTGACCTTGAACTTTGAGGTGGATAGACATGTGTTACATCCAATACGTAATCTAATGATGGCTTACATTTTTGCCATCTGATTTAAAAATCTATCAATGTATGGCAAAGTTATGGCTGACAGGAATTTTCAAGCTGTTTTTTGGCCAAATGTGACCTTTACCTTTCAGGAAGGGAGAAGGGTGTTACAAGCAACACGTTTTAGTGGACATTTGAGGCAAGTTATTTCAAAATCCATAAAATAAGGCAAAGGTATAGCTGAGAAAGGAAACGTTGCACAGACGGACAGACAAACAGACAGGCAGACAGACGGACAATGTGAATATTATATTCAGTCATCTTCAAAGGGGAGTATAACAAACGTGTGCATTTGGAGAAATCAGGACGTTTCAGAATCTCTTGGCAATTATCTGGGACCATTTTGAGACTGATGAAAACGCTTCTGCAACCTAAATGACAGTTTGTGTATAATTGGTACTGAAAATAATTTGGCGTCTAAATTGTTTAAGTTAAAAAAAGAGTTCAAATCATGATTATTTTGGAATGTTTGTTACACCATTGGCAACCATTCCTTAAATGTGAAGCCAATGGCCATCGACAATGCATCTTTGTATAACCTTGTGCAAGGCATCACAATGTCTCATCCACCTTGAGCTGATCCTGTAGGATGCAGAATAAAAGCAAAAAGCTCCATGGAGATGGAAAGTATACACTTATCAAATATGCCCATCATGGAAAGAAAGGTGCTTAGCTCTGTGAACATGGGGTTTAATGCATGTGCGTCAAGTGTCGTCCCAGATTAGCCTGTGCTGTCCCCATAGGCTAATCAGGGTCGACACTTTCCGCGTTAACTGGATTTTTGCTAAGAAGAGACTTTCTTAAACGAAAAATATAATAAAAGCGGAAAGTGATGTCCCTGATGAGCCTGTGCGGGCTGCACATGCTAATATGGCACAACACTTAAGGCACATGCGATCAAAGCGATGTACTGGCATTTGCCACTCTTATATGTCAAAATATGAACATCAAATGAACAGTATGTGGCAATAGCGACATCATATTTAGCCGAGTGTTTATCTTAGATAAAATTAATAGTTTGTGAATGTGAGATATTGGACACATTAGTAGTCATCTGACAGTGTTTGCGTACAATAAACGCCTAATACCCTAAGTGCACCACTTGCAACTGATAATAAATATGCAGTTTGGCATCATTTAAACGCAACAATTCTCATACCAGTAACACTTCAGCATGTTATCTATAACAATTTGGCAACAATTGTGCATGTTCTGAATAAAATGAAATTTTACAGCAAAGTCAGTATTCATTCAGGAGCAAATGCTACAACACTTTGCATACCTCTGCGTCTCATCCACCTTATTCGGCCTATTGGCATTTGTTTCCTGATGTATACTGCATCCTGCGACTGCTGGACAAACATTATGGCCAAGCTGACTGCCCACATAGAAAAGCTAACTTCCCACATGACCAAGCTGACTGTCCACATGTACAAGCTGACTGCCCACATGGCCAAGCTGACTGCCCACATAGCCAAGCTGACTTCTCGCAAATGACCAAGCTGACTGCCCACCACATGGTCAAGCTGACTGCCCTCCGGGCCAAGCTGACTGCCCACATGGCCAAGCTGACTGCCCATATGGCCCAGCTGACTGCCCACATGGCCAAGCTGACTGCCCACATGGCCAAGCTGACTGCCCACATGGCCAAGCTGACTGCCCACATGGCCAAGCTGACTGACCACATGGCCAAGCTGACTGCCCACAGTACCAAGCTGACTGCCCACCACATAGCCAAGCTGACTGCCCACATGAATAAGCTGACTGACCACATGGCCAAGCTGACTGCCCACAGTACCAAGCTGACTGCCCACCACATAGCCAAGCTGACTGCCCACATGAATAAGCTGACTGACCACATGGCCAAGCTGACTGCCCACAGTACCAAGCTGACTGCCCACCACATAGCCAAGCTTACTGCCCACATGACCAAGCTGACTGCTCACATGGCCAAGCTGACTGCCCACATGGCCAGCTTACTTCCCACATGGCCAAGCTGACTGTCCACATGGCCAAGCTGACTGTCCACATGGCCAAGCTGACTGCCCACATTGACTAGCTGACTGCTGCCCACATGGCCAAGCTGACTGCTCACATGGCCAAGCTGACTGCTCACATGGCCAGCTTACTTCCCACATGGCCAAGCTGACTGTACACATGGCCAAGCTGACTGCCCACTTGGCTAAGCTGACTTCTGACATGGCCAGCTGACTGCCCATATTGCCTAGCTGACTGCTCACATGGACTTGCTCACTCCGACTTGAACCTAATGCCCCTCAGAAAAAAACAACAAATCATGTTTTTTATTTGTAGCTCTCTACTAGGAATACTTTCCCAAAATACTGGTTTTATTTGCTTGTAGCTTATTTCATCAACAATAAAGTACACTTTTAAAGTAAATCTTTGAAAAACACCATAATAAATAACTATTTTTAGTATACATCCTTTGAAATAAACCTTTAATAATAAATAACTATGTTTAGTATACATCCTTTCAAACACACCTTTAATAAATAACACTTTTAGTATACATCCTAGACATAAGTCTAAAACAAAAATGTAAATTATATCTCACTTTGACAGATCCAATGTATCACCATCTATCTTAGAGTTAAAGATGTTCTGCACCTACTGTGAAGTTACATGACGTAAAGTTCTTATTAAGATCAAGTTCGAAACTAGAAAGCAACCAAATGTGGCATCAAAAACGATGACGTTAAAAGACATTTGATCCAAATATTCCTATTCTCGTCAGCAATCTCATATGTTTTGAGCTGTATAAGTCGATGAAATTTTATTCATCTATCACTAATCACCTAGTCTCTTTTCCTGTATATTGAACCCTTAAGAGTCAAATTGACTTTTTATGCTTAATGAAACACTTTCAACACAAGTGAGACCCTTTTTATTTCGATTATTTTTTTTTTAAAGCAAAATAATGAACATATTGGATATTTCCTGAGTAACAGACCAAATCTATGAAGGCACCCTAGAAACCCTGATTTTTTCATATCTTTCCTATCCAAAATATAAAATGCATGCGTTTTCAAGCAAACATGTGATATAATTTTCTTAAAAAAAGGCAAATAACTCAAGTTTTATCAGATATATTTAGTAATTTCCAAAAAATGGGGGTTGCCAAATCTTTAGGAATGGATGAAACTATAAGCATAATTATATTGCATGAATGGATGGATCCTGGACTTGTCACAAAAACACCTCTCAGACTACTTTTAAATAATTGATATCCAGTGTTCTAAATTCACATTCATTTTGTAAAATATTTAACTTCTTAACATGTGATATAAAAGAGTGGGGAAATTTTCCCAATATTTCATTGGACGGTTATATATGTAAAGAAAGATCAAAACCTGGGTTATATGGCTTCGCCAAAAAGTACTAAAGAAAAATGGCAAAACAGACTTCAAGCATTGCAAACAAAGACAAGAAGCTAGAAGCCCATTTTCAATGATGCATCTCTTCAGAAGCGTTGATCACAGGCATACTACATGTTGAGGATCAAATATGGCGGCCACTCAGGGCTGTTCACATTCAATTAACTCTTGACATCACATGTGATGTGCTGTGGTCCATTGCTGAGCCAAACTGCCCAAAAACAATAAAATATGGTCATTTAGACATACATGATTACTTTTACTGCTTTCCGGTTCTCGGTGATATAGACAGCAAACTTTGTGCCAATATTTCAACTCATCCATAAGACACAAATGCATAAATCACTTGGTGCACCCTCTTCCTGGTCAAACATTGGCATCATTTTTCAGCCGTTGGCCCTTGATTCCCATTATTTACTTTCTTGATGGGTTTGCAGTTCAAATATGGCCTGTTAGGCTAGAATCTGCAAATATGATTAATGAAGTCCCAATATGCTCTACATGTTTTTAACACAGTGTGTTCAGCATTAAGCGAAGGCTAGTTCAGGAATGCCTTCCCAAGCCTGAAAGAATACATTTCATAGAAAATGAGCAGCATCGTGTGAAAATGGGTCTTAGGGCATATCCAGACAATTTAATTCAATGTACATCTCTGCATTTGTATACCCTTGTGAGGGGTCATAATGTCTGCTTATGAGACCACAAAACCTTGTGAGACTTTATAGTGGACAGGGTAGCACCTGACTGGACTGCTGGAATCCGCAGGCTGATCTGAAATAAGGCTGGCTGCATAAGGCAATTTATTAACCCTTTGCATGCTGGGCTATTTGTCATCTGCTGAAATGTCGTCTGCTGAATTTCTAAAATTAGCATTTTCTTTGATTTTTTTCAAAGAATCCTATTAGAATAGCAAACAGTTTGGATCCTGATGAGACACCACGTTCTGTGGAGTCTCATCTGGATCCAAACTGTTTGCAAAGACCTTCAAAATTCGGTTCCAGCACTGAAAGAGTTAATACCCATTTTCACAAGATGTGGATCATATCATAATCATTATTATGTGACTTCCTGGAAAAAGCTTGACACTGCTTATGGTACATGACAGCTGGTGACATTTTTCTTAAAGTAATCTGTGGATTAATACAACAGAAATGTTTGTTACGTAGACAAGTTGTCAGCTAGTCCACCTTAATCTCATAATTGCAATTCAATACTTCCTGAACAACGTAGTTTTATAGGGCACAATAAGCACAACAAGAGGTGTGTAACAAAATAATATGTGATCCCAGTATAGGAATTGAATTTCATAATATATTCACTTGACATGATTTATATGAGATTGAATGCAACAGTTGCAATTTGTTTTGCATTGCAATTGCTATTAAGTTTAACACTGAGTCAGAAATTATTATTTTACTTCAGATGGGAATAGTTTCTTTTCTTCAGACCTCATCAATTATTTTATTTTTCGCCCCACAGAGCTTAATATTTAGGATCAACAAAATTGTTGGGTTAACAGATGAGCTTCTTTGCCAAAAGTTGCATATTGCTGGAAGAAGCTCTGTCACAGGAGGAATGTTGCAAACTTTACAAATAAAAGCATTGTAGTAGATTCAGAGAAAACAGTTTTCATGGCAAGGTATCTTTAAGATGTTTGGTTGTATTGTGTTAAAATACTAAATGTTTAACTTTCAAAGGGCCACCCAAATGAACTGAAACACTCAGACAAAATACCAAGGATGCTTATCGACTCTGGAAAAAAAATGTTGTCTGAATACTTGACCAACAGATGGCTTAGAATCTAAACACAGGAAATACCGAAAGAAAAAGTTCCAAAAAATTTACAAATTATCAGTATAATCATGACTCCAATATTTGTACAAGCCCTGCTGGAAAACAAATGGGGCCACGTTGACCTTACAGACCCAGGAATGCAGGAGACAAATGGCTGCACCATGGACCTTTGGACCTCAGAAATTGCTATGATCAAAGCTAATCAAGCTAGAAACCTGTTACAGGGACAGTAATTTCAAAGCCGTCAACAATTTTCCCCCCCAAAATCAACATTTTCCTAGCAGTTTTAATTTCTACTGATTTGCCTGATAAAAATAAATATAAATCACTGAGCTGAGGCTGTAATTAGCTTGTATTGGGCATAATGAGGAATTAAATGAAAAATGATGAGATCAATTTCCAGAAGGCGTAAATTTCTATTGCTGGATATTTGTTTTTCACTGGGGTGAAATAAATCACTCAATTCCTTGCATTTCTGCATAAGCAAAAAATGGCGATTCGGGAATTGAAATAAAAGTGCTGATTTTAAATGGTTTCTTCAAGACTTCAGCTTGAATATGTTTATTGCTTATTTATAAAGTTCTTTAAATGGAAATTTAAATCTCCTTTAATTATCATATTCTGGAAATGACAAAATTTCCCTTCAAATTGTTGCCAACAAAAATATTGGTCATAAAAACTTACAATATTAAACAGAAAGTACATTTGCAATGCATATTCAGGAAATACAAATTCTCTGTATTTTGTTGGTTCATTAATAGTGGAGGTGGAGAAAATAAACTTCGCAACTAGCGCCAGATAATTTCAAGATTTCTTGGAGGTCAGAATTTGTTTCTAAAAAAATTGTGTTTATTTGGAGATATTTGAAAAATCAAACACAAGATTTATTATGCATAAACACAAGTCAATAAAAGCAAAATTTGTTGAATTGATATATATCCCCTCCAATTTCAATTTTTTTTGACAGACAGTCGGACGGAATGACGGACAGACAGAATGACAGACGGACAATGCCAACTCTGTATAATCCCTCCACCTTTGGCGAGGGATAATAATGGTTAAGTTTGAATTAACACACACAATACACTGGTTTTGCTAGTAAATGTTTGTATTTCATGGCGAGTATTATATTGTATTAAAACAAATCCTTCATCCAAGTTCCCCCTCGATAAAGATTTGTCATGGTATCTATAAATGCAAATTGCTTACAGAAGAAACGTCACAAACAAGCTTTTAAATTGAAACTTTATGTCTACCATGGTTAACCACAATACATATGTTTTCAATTAAATTTACACTTAGGAAATCATTAATTATCATTTTATCATTACAAATTGATTGAATGTACCCAAAACATCATCCTGTTATTTTCACAAGTGTGTTCAAATTGCCCTCAAATTATAGAGCATTAAATTGTGCACCTTTTATCAAGATAACAGTATGCAAATTTGAGGAGGAGGTAATATGTAAATTAGGTATATCATTGAAAATCTCACTTCATCACATGAAACTAAATATATCACCCCGGATATAAGAAACAAATTAGAAACACGAAATTGAAAAAATAATTCACAACTTACTCACAGTTTGATGTTAACATGTTATACTAAAATTTGTACTTTATTATGATGTAATTATGGCTTTAACTTTTATGAAGGTCCCTCAACTGCAATTAGTACAGCACATGTAAGTACAATACTGCATGTTGTAACACATGTTAAATCACAAAGAAAGCATTGTGGATTTAATTTTATTATAGTTATTTACTGAACATATAGGTACCTATCACGATAAATAGTATTTGCATAATCTTTCATGCAGAAAGATGATGTATAAATGTTCCACCATATATGTCTTTTGACCTCTCTTACAATGTTGCTTTGACCTTTAAGGTACATGATGTGACACAACATCATTATGACTGTGAACATTTCTGCCAACTTAATTAAGTCAATCCATGCCTGAAATAATGATTATTTGTAAAAAATAAAAAAATAAAAAAAATCAAATGCTTGAAATGGTCCAGGCAATAATACCTTTTAATTTAAGCACATGGCCAACCTAAGGAATAAAATGGTCTTAAAGTAACTTATGATCATGACCAGCCTAAATGCTTCAAATGCTTCAAATGGTCCTGACAATAATAACTTTGTAACTTATGGACATGGCCAACCCAAGTGGTTCCAATGGTAGTGGCAAGAACCTTGGTAACTCATGGCCATGGCCAACCCAAATGGGTTCCAAAGGTACAGGCAATAATACCTATGTAACTCATGGCCTACTGCCAATTGTCAAGGCAATATTATCTTGGTAACTCATGGCCATGGTTAACCCAAAAGGCTCCAATGTAGTGGCAAGAACCTTGGTAACTCACGGCCATGGTCAACCCAAATGGTTTCAATGGTAGTGGAACTGAATAGTAATGGTACTATTACAGACCAACACAGCAGATACATGGATAGCCCCAGATAAACACCCACCTTCACGGCATCTACATGGACCAACCCAGACTTACACGACAACCACACGGAAAACACATATATTTAAATTACTCATGTGGTTTTCTTGTCATTTTTTAGTACAGGATGTTATTGTTGAATGTAATCTATTTTTATCCTGTCAATTGCCGAATTTACTCCATATAAAGGGGTGTGGGATAAACTAAGTGACTTACAGTTGGTTGACAAGTGAGTTGTGTACTGCTTATGTCACATGCAGGAACTAATTGATCCCCGACGTTCAAGGACCTATAGAGATCGACTCATAGCTACATCGGGGCTACACGGTTCGCATGCCAGATTGTGCCATATATGATCCGTGTTGATCAGGGTTCTATATGGAACTGGGGCTTAAATGCTTCCAATGTTAGTGGCTGCATACCATTGAACTTATGGAAATGGCCATCGTATATGCTTTCAATGGTAGTGGCAATAATACCATCGTAACTTATGGGAATGGCCATCGTAAATGATTTCAATGGTAGTGGCAATAATACCATCATAACTTATGGGAATGGCCATCGTAAATGTTTTTAATGGTAGTGGCAATAATACCATCGTAACTCATGGGAATGGCCATCGTAAATGTTTTCAATGGTAGTGGCAATAATACCATCGTAACTTATGGGAATGGCCATCATAAATGCTTACAATTGTAGTGGCAATAATACAATTGTAACTTATGGGTATGGCCATCGTAAATGCTTTCAATGGGAGTGGCAATAATACAATTGTAACTTATGGGTATGGCCATTCTAAATGCTTTCAATGATAGTGGCAATAATACAATTGTAACTTATGGGAATGGCCATCGTAAATGCTTCCAATGGTAGTGGCAATAATACCATCCTAACTTATGGGAATGACCAACCTAAATGTTTTCAATGGTAGTGGCAATAATACCATCCTAACTTATGGGAATGGCCATCCTAAATGTTTTCAATGGTAGTGGCAATAATACCATCCTAACTTATGGGAATGACCAACCTAAATGTTTTCAATGGTAGTGGCAATAATACCATCCTAACTTATGGGAATGACCAACCTAAATGTTTTCAATGGTAGTGGCAATAATACCATCCTAACTTATGGGAATGACCAACCTAAATGTTTTCAATGGTAGTGGCAATAATACCATCCTAACTTATGGGAATGACCAACCTAAATGTTTTCAATGGTAGTGGCAATAATACCATCCTAACTTATGGGAATGACCAACCTAAATGTTTTCAATGGTAGTGGCAATAATACCATCCTAACTTATGGGAATGACCAACCTAAATGTTTTCAATGGTAGTGGCAATAATACCATCCTAACTTATGGGAATGACCAACCTAAATGTTTTCAATAGTAGTGGCAATAATACCATCCTAACTTATGGGAATGACCAACCTAAATGTTTTCAATGGTAGTGGCAATAATACCATCGTAACTTATGGGAATGGCCATCATAAATGTTTTCAATGGTAGTGGCAATAATACCATCGTAACTTATGGGAATGACCAACCTAAATGTTTTCAATGGTAGTGGCAATAATACAATCCTAAGTTATGGGAATGGCCATCGTAAATGCTTTCAATGGTAGTGGCAATAATACAATTGTAACTTATGGGAATGGCTAACCTAAATGCTTCAATAGGCAAGTCTGTAGAATTCTATTTAATTCAACCGTCAACAAACTTATTAAAAAAAAAATCCTACAATTAACTGGCAAAGTTATTGAATCTGTGTCATTCTCTAAATATAATAACTTCAACAAAGTGTAGAGAGGATAATAAAATGTTTCTATGCAGTAGTTTAAAGGTTGTCTAGTTGATTAATTATGTGAACAACAAGTAATGATCTCCAACAGTTTTGGCCCCACAACAGTGGAACAGTACTGTTGGCATTAAATAGTATTGGACTCTAATTACCAAAGCTGACAGGGTTGATTTTTTTTTTCTTTTCATAGACACTTTCTTTCAGTAAAACTTAACTTAACAAGGACAATTATCACAAGCCTTTTAGGGGGCGCGCACCTGACACTTGCTTCACTTGTGAACCGGCACACAATATATAATACATATCTAATAATAATATCATACTGTAACTTTACACACATAAACCAGTCCTACGGCTAATAAATGAACGAAACACTTTATGTAAAATATAGTTTTTACCAGTTTACGAAATGTTTGCCTCAATGTATGTAATTACAAAAAACTTAAAGATGAGCCTTTTAATTTCGAACGTAATCATTTAATTAGATATGCAGAAGTGGACAAAAACAAGCCATCTATCAACATGTCAAAAGAAAGTACTGCCAACGTTGAAAAAGCAATTATTATGAAATCCAATATAGATAACCAACTGTGCAGACATAGGGGTTTATTATATATTCACAAAAGCATGGAATACTGATATTTTGCTGACGAAATAGCACTCTTGACACCCAATCAGCAGGTTTATTTCAAGTCAACATATGTTGTATTCAAATGTCATTTTCGATGTTTGCAATATTAATTACAATTGAGGAGAAACTATTTAATGCATAATGCCATTTAATTTGTGTCATAACGCTATTGTATGCAACCCTGCGCCTTGTCAGAAGGTATTACACTGCAAACCTTCATACTCTTTGCAGTGGTTAACACCACCTTGTGTAACATGTGGGTAGATCGAGCTGCGGGTTTTAAGTATGTCTCCGCGAAATAAATATTAAATTGAAAAAAAAAGAACGATATAATTTTCCTCAATCTACCATTATGATTTGCAATTTATCAATTGATTGGTTTGGAACAGTAAATAATTATAATCAAATTATATACAACAATATGACCTCTTATTTGCTTATAGACCTCTTGCTACTATATTGAACAAGAGATGTGTTTGTCACAAACACATTGCCCCTAATGTGCCGCTTTGATTATTTTTTTTACCTTTGACCTTGAAGGATGACCTTGACCTTTCACCACTCAAAATGTGCAGCTCCATGAGATACACATGCATGCCAAATATGAAGTTGCCCATAATTTTCAATATTGCACAATTTATGAGCAAGGTTAAAGTTTTAGGACAGAATGACAGACAGACAGAATGACGGACAGGCCAAAAACAATATACCCCCTTTTTTTACAAAGGGGGCATAAAAACACCACTCCGGGCAAGTTAAACAAGACCTGGAGAAAAGACCTTAGGTCACGTAGATACAACAGCGGGTCTGTATTATGACTTGGTACCATAGGTATGCAACACGAAAAGTGTCTTATAACGTTGGTAATAATCCATGGGGCATACATATATATTATTAACTATCAGCGACCAGAGCTATTGCGGGGTTAAACAATCTTTCTTCAAGGCTCTTACGTCCCTATAAGGGTATTGCCAGACTCTATGTCCTCAAAGTCCTAATGTTTTGTCAATAATCTATATGTGACTCCCTGGAAGTTATCAGTTTTGACCATGTGGGCATGATTTGAACAAATTGTGTAGAGGACAACAATAAAATGTAACATACCAAACATTAACCATCTGGGCATCAGGGTTTCAGAGGAAGATTTTCTAACTTATTGTGCCATGTATGTCTATATTATTCTTAAGAACCCAAAGCATGTCTAGATTTTATCCTTGGGACATAATTTGATAAAACTGTCATAGAGTATTACTAAATAATGTTACATACCAATAAAACACTTGAGGACCTTGTGGTGTCAGAAAGGTTATTTTGCTTAAAAAATGTATGTTAATTATCATAGGAAGTCTAAGTTGAAGGGGGTGGGGGG
>VMBQ01000748.1:79805-113690 GCA_007657795.1 Dreissena rostriformis | reverse complement strand
ATTTTTTTTCAAAGAATACTATCAGAATAGCAAACAGTTTGGATCCTGATGAGACGCCACGTTCTGTGGCGTCTCATCTGGATCCAAACTGTTTGCAAAGGCCTTCAAAATCCGGTTCCAGCGCTCAAAGGGTTAATCATCCATGTTACTAAAATCATATAATGCACCCAGTGTGAATCATACAATCATAACAGAAGACAGACATGTGGTATGGAGTCAGAATTGCCCTCAAACTCAGCCAATTAATCCAGAAATTCCTCAGATCTAAAATGAATGAGCAACTCAATTTTACAGCACAGAGATTTTAAAATCCAAGTTGCTAGTTTTAGTCTATTTAAGTGAGGAATTTTGGCTAACAACATTACTCTTTGATGTGAGCATGGCCACAAACATTGCAACTCATTGCTTGCAGATGTGACCTGAGAAATCAACAATATGAAAACCTGTGAAGGAATTATCTAATTAAATCAAGTGTAAATAACTGGCAATTATAAGATTTGAGTAGAAGAACATTAGAATAAGCATTTTATCAACTTTGATCCTATTAGTTCAAATTAAGTTTCAAGTTTTGTTTAACAATTGTTAACAATTTTTAAGTGGACTGACTGACAGAGACACCCTACTATACAAACTTCCTTGCAGGTGAATCAAAACTGTCTAAACATGCAAAACAAAGCATCCAGATAATGCATCAATCAAAGAATAAGTATACTTTTTCATTATTCATTATAAACGCAACAGATATTTTTTGCCCACCACTTTTGCAGAAAACCACGCACAATGTACAAATGTGTGAGTGTGTGAAAAACTACTATATAAACAAAATCTGCATGAACAAGTTCCAATTATACATTAAACTCAATATAAATGAATGTGAACTTTTTGTCCATAGAAAAGACCAATGGAATATGTGACTAATTAATGTTCGTACTCTTGAGTGTTTGTTTAAACATTACACAAATTATTTCGCTGTCATGAAAGTAAATGATAAGAAAACTTCCTTAGATTTATAACAGCTTTGAGCAACATAACAAATTACAAGGGGAATATTTCTTTTAACAAAACCATCAATTATTTAATTCCCATTGGTTATTTTCTTTAACTGAAAAAAACAAACAACAGACAACCATTTTTATAACAAAGATTTATACTTTTGCCAATGATGGCTAGTGTCTACGCTTCCCAAACAATATTATATTTATGTACTTTTTAATACAACCTCAGCATTTATAAACAACATGTAATCAAGTTCAGAGTTTTACCTTTTTTTAAGGTTTAAACTAAGAATGCAAGTGATGTTAAGATCAGCTAGTTAATGTAAAGACCACTTAGTTGATGTCAAGACTAGCTAGATTATGCTCAAAGAAGAATTAGTTGACATAAAGACTAGCTAGTTTTTGTTAACACTGGAAAGTTTATGTAAAGATTTGTTAGTTGATGTTAATAATAGCTAATTGATGGTAATATTGGCTAGGTGATGGTAAGATTGGCTAGTTGATGTAAATAATGGCTAGTTAATAGTAAGATTGGCTAGTTGATGGTAATATTGCCTAGTTGGTGGTAAGATTAGCTAGTTGATGGTTAGACTGGCTAATTGATCGTAAGATTGGCTAGTTGATGGTAAGATTGGCTGATTGATGGTAAGATTAGCTAGTTGATGGTAATACTGTCTAATTGATCATAAGATTGGCTAGTTGATGGTAAGATTGGCTGATTGATGGTAAAATTAGCTAGTTGATGGTAAGGTTGGCTGATTGATGGTAAGATTGGCTAGTTGATGGTAAGACTGGCTTATTGATCGTAAGATTGGCTAGTTGATGGTAAGATTTGCTGATTGATGGTTAGATTGGCTAGTTGATGGTAAGACTGGCTAATTGATCGTAAGATTGGCTAGTTGATGGTAAGATTGGCTGATTGATGGTAAGATTGACTAGTTTATGGTAATACTGGCTAGTTGAAGGTAAGATTGGCTAGTTGAAGGTAAGATTGGCTAGTTGATGCTAAGATTGCTTAGTTGATGTTAAGATTGGCTAGTTGATGTTAATAATGGCAAGTTGATGGTTAGATTTGCTAGTTGATGGCAATATTGGCTAGTTGATGTTAATAATGGCTAGTTGATGGTAAGATTGGCTAGTTGATGGTTAAAAAATGTGGCTACTTGATGTTAATAATAGCTAGTTTATGGTGAGATTGGCTACTTGATGTTAATAATGGCTAGTTGATGTTAATAATGGCTAGTTGATGTTAATCATGGCTAAATAATGTAAACAATAGCAAGTTGATGGTAAGATTGGCTGGTTGATGTTAATACTGGCTAAATGATGTTAATAATGGCTAGTTTATGTTAAAAATGGCTAGTTGATGTTAATAGTGGCTAGTTGATGGTAAGATGGGCTAGTTGATGTTAATAATAGCTAGTTGATGTTCAGAATGGTGATTTGATGGTAAGATTGGCTAGTTGATGCTAATAATGGCTAGTTGATGTTAATAATGGCTAGTTGATGTTAAGATTGGCTAATTAATGTTAAGATTGGCTAATTGATGGTAAGATCAGCTAAGTTGATGTTAAGACTTGCTTGTTGATAGTAAGATTGGCTTGTTGATGTTTAGATTGGCTATTTCAATATTGTTATCCCACACTTTTTTAAAGTGGAAATACTTCAGTTCATTTTCATTTTGGAATAAAAAACATTTATCAGTTTCACTCATGTGCTTCATTTAAAAGTCTGTATGTCGAGCAATTTACTAATAAGACCAACACAAATTTGTCTGTTTCCACTAACATCTTTAAAGAAATTGGGTAGCCAAACTTTTTGCGTAATTCCTTTTGCAATGTACAGGCTATTTTCCACTTTTAAATGAGATCAAATGTCAAAAAAGGAGATCAAATGACAGAAATGGTCCAATCTCTTTGTAACATACCTGTTTTAGTAAATAAAAGTTAGTTTAGAGTATATGATCGAAGCAGCCAAAATGATAAAAACTCAACCAAGAATACCTTAAAGTAAGGTCAGCAACAAAAAAAAAATGGGGTTAGTTGGGTCAGCAGAAACAAAACACTTGTTTTTAAAGCCTTTACAAGAAATTGAACTTGAAAATTATATTTACTCAATGCAAATTGAGAATTTTATAATGTGTATGTCCATTAGCATACTTTTTCTTTAACATAATGATTTTGAAAAAATTGATATCTGCAATTTTGCACATATAATGGAGCTTCATAATAACTTGAATCAACAAAATGCAATAAGACAGACACTATACTTTTTATTATGCTATTTGAATTTTACATAATGTGGATCATTGGTTTCAATGAAATGGAAAGACTTGCAATGAAACTTTTCATATTATGGTATTAACCCGAACAACGTTTCATGGTAAACAAGCAAGATAATTTCCCCAATTTTTTGTTTCATCAGATGCATTCATAATTTGATTTTCTATCAATCAGAACTTTGACAGATGGGTTTGGGATTGCAATCTTTTAATAAATAGACAAGAAAAATATTTCCAGATCCTTCAGCACACTGATGATTGCGTTAAAACCAGTTTTACAAGTTGTTCACTTGATGGAAACAAGTTATCACCCCGCATTTGCATAATTAAATAGGAGCACGGTTGACCAAGCAATGCTCCGACAGAATCCAGTTGGTATAAAAATCTAATACAAAAATACAAAGACTTGACACTCCAAAAAAAAATGCAGAAAATCATCATTAATTATTGGGAAAGAATAATGTTTATTGTAGTGTTTATTATTTTATAATTAATCCAATTTACAGTCCAGTCAGTTAGGAAGTCCGATAGCTATGGGGCTACTAAATTGGAATGACCAATGGCCATGACCGATGCCTAATAATGCTGTGCTTGATAATTGGCTGTTTGAGAATATGCAGAGAGATCATTATGAAATCTGAGCTTGAATTTCAAAACAAGCCATGCCGAAATAACTAAATTTAAATCCGAATTAGACTTTGATTGAATTCCTTGCAAGCACATACATGCTCACCCCCGAACACTTTTAAAGCAGCGGCGTAAAATATTTTGTACAAAAAAAACTGAGCAAGAATTCTTTCTACTATGCAACAAACAAATCTTACCAACCAAAATTAAACATAAAAATGAATTCAAATGTTCAAAAAAAAGCATTTTTTGAATGCATATATTCTTACTTAGATGGATGTATATTCCATTTGTAACAATCATATTTTTTTTATCATAGTAATTATACACTATTGATTTCGTAAACAAGAAAATAGGAAAAGTCAAAAATCACTTGCATCATGGTGCAAATTTAAAATATATTGAAATATATTTTCCAGACCATGGTTAAATTAGTGATTAGTAATTAGTGAATTATTGCTTTCATAATGAGGTATATACAAAAAAAAAACATTTTTTTTTTGGAAACTTGCAATTTGTTACACATAATCAGTATTACATTTTTACTGGACACAACTAGAACAGAACTGGGCCCATATATATTCACCAACCTATACTTAGACTTAACCCTTTGCATGCTGGGAAATTTGTCGTCTGCTAAAATGTCGTCTGCTGAATTTCTAAAATTAGCATTTTCTTCGATTTTTTTCAAAAAATACTATCAGAATAGCAAACAGTTTGGATCCTGATGAGACGCCACGTTGTGTGGCGTCTCATCTGGATCCAAACTGTTTGCAAAGGCCTTCAAAATTCGGTTCCAGCGCTCAAAGGGTTAAAGGTGTAACTGCCATTCTACACTTGTCTTTCAAGTAGTTTAAGTAAACTTTAGTTTAAAATATTCTTAATTTATAGACTTAAGTCTAAGAATTGGTTGGTGAATATGGGCCCTGGAAGCTTGATTGATCCATCATGACTGAATTAGCCTGAACTGATATTTGGTCGTAAATCTGATTGGCGTCTGAAAGCTTATTACTCTATTGGCAATTGTGTGTCCTATCCACAGCCCTTGTTAGCCATAAGTGGTCATTCAGTCGGGGCCAGCCCCTTAAAACGTGGCCCCTGGGACAGGATTTCACCCTCTTGATCCTTACTAGGGCTAATAAGACCAAAGGACAACCATTGAGGGAAAAGTAAGCCATCTGTCTTGGTCTTGTGTATGGCCCTTCAGAATTTGTAATTCTTGCACATTAGGATGTGTTTGGTTCAGTTTCATTTGACAACCTGAAAGGAATGGCTAAAAAGATTAAGTTTCAGTGGTAAATCCTTGTAGTCTGGGTAGGCGATTGTTAACTTGAGTTCGTTTGTTCAATAAGTGAATTACTAAAACTTACTTTACCAGTTAAGACCTCAAACAGGCTTGTTGAACAGTCTTACGTAGAATGGTCGACATTCTGACTATGCCAGATAAAGCATGGCCATGAGATACATATAGTTTTAACTTATGTATTGGCTTTAAAACCTAAAATAAATGATTTTCTTGCTGTCCTTATAATTCAAATTTTTGCAACAACTTAAGCCTCTTTTAAGCCTGTTTAATTTCATCAATAATTATTACTATTCATCACATACTTTGCTACATTAGACATTAGCATAATAAAACATGCAACCTCATAATCATGGTCGTGTGTATGACCCTTCAGAACATATATCGTAACTTTATGTATTATAAATGATGTAATAAATGCCTGAAAAAACAAATGATAAGATTGACATTTCTTTCAAAATCACAATTTTCGTATCTATATTGCCTAAACAAACCATTACTGATATCTTAACAAGAACCGCATAATAAACAATGATGATTATCGACATACTGAAGAATTTCAACAGAGACTATTGGAAGACCTTTGGCTCCAGCTTGACACCGTTAATGCCATAAACTTCCCACAATGTTTTAAATGAGGCCGCTGAACTCTCAATAAAAAACNCCCCCCCGCCCGCCCGACAACATCAATCTATAAGCCGAGATTTTTTCGAAAAAAATCCGGCTAAAAAAGCATTTTTTTGAAAGCATATATTCTTACTTAGATGGATGTATATTCCATTTGTAACAATCATATTTTTTTATCATAGTAATTATACACTATTGATTTCGTAAACAAGAAAATAGGAAAAGTCAAATATCACTTGCATCATGGTGCAAATTTAAAATATATTGAAATATATTTTCCAGACCATGGTTAAATTAGTGATTAGTAATTAGTGAATTATTGCTTTCATAATAAGGTATATATAAAAAAAAGATTTTTTCTTGGAAACTTGCAATTTGTAACACATAATCAGTATAACATTTTTACTGGACACAACTAGAACAGAACTGGGCCCATACATATTCACCAACCTATACTTCGACTTAACCCTTTGAGCGCTGGAACCGGATTTTGAAGGCCTTTGCAAACAGTTTGGATCCAGATGAGACGCCACAAAACGTGGCGTCTCATCAGGATCCAAACTGTTTGCTATTCTGATAGTATTCTTTAATTTTTTTTTTTTAAATGCTAATTTTAGAAATTTAGCAGAGGACATTTTAGCAGACGACAAATTTCCCAGCATGCAAAGGGTTAAGAATAAAGACTAGTCTTGATCTTGATGAAGAATTATACAATTAAAGGTGTAACTGCCATTCTACACTTGTCTTTCAAGTAGTTTAAGTAAACTTTAGTTTAAAATATTCTTAATTTATAGACTTAAGTCTAAGAATTGGTTGGTGAATATGGGCCCTGGAAGCATGATTGATCCATCGTGTCTGGAATTAGCCTGAACTGATATTTGGTCGTAAATCTGATTGGGGTCTGAAAGCTTATTACTCTATTGGCAATTGTGTGTCCTATCCACAGCCCTTGTTAGCCGTAAGTGGTCATTCTGTTGGGGCCAGCCCCTTGAAACATGGCCCCTGGGACAGGATTTCACCCTCTTGATCCTTACTAGGGCTAATAAGACCAAAGAACAACCATTGAGGGAAAAATAAGCCATCTGTCTTGGTCTTGTGTATGACCCTTCAGAATGTGTAATTCTTGCACATTATAGGATGTGTTTGGTTCAGTTTCATTTGACAACCTGAAAGGAATGGCTAAAAAGATGAAAGTTCAGTGGTAAATCCTTGTAGTCTTGGTAAGCCACAGGTTGTGAGTTCATTTGTTCAATAAGTGAATTATTAGATCTTACTTTACCAGTTAGACCTCAAATAGGCTTGTTAAACGGTCTATCTTAGAATGGTAGACATTCTGACTATTCCAGATAAAGCATGGCCATGATCTAGTTTAAACTTATGTATTGGCCTTAAAACCTAAAATAAATGATTTACTTGCTGTCCTTATAATTAAAAAATTTGCAACAACAACTTAAGTCTCTTTTAAGCCTGTTTTATTTCATCAATAATTATTACTATTCATCACATACTTTGCTACATTAGACATTAGCACAATAACATGCAACCTCATAATCATCATGTCTTGTGTATGACCCTTCAGAACATATATTGTAACTTTATGTATTATAAATGATGTAATAAATGCCTGAAAAAACAAATGATAAGATTGACATTTCTTTCAAAATCACAATTTTCGTATCTATATTGCCTAAACAAACCATTACCGATATCTTAACATGAACAGCATAATAAACTATGATGATTATCGACATACTGAAGAATTTCAACAGAGACTATTGGAAGACCTTTGGCTCCAGCTTGACACCGTTAATGCCATAAACTTCCCACAATGTCTTAAATGAGGCAAAGAACTATCAATAAAAAAACAATTACTAATGCAGTTGATGCACTGGCTCTTAGGTAATAAATTATTGAATTGAAAGAATATGATCATCGTTCTAATATAAATAAGCACTGAATAGGCAGGTGCAACTATGAAAACCTGCTGAGGTGGTCCCCAAAACTAATATCAATGCATGGTTAGATTACCGACTGGAACCTGCTTGATTTACGCCCATTTTATTATAATGTCATCAAAGATATGCAATACCTGCAGAATTCCTTTGATGTGGCATTGCATTTTAATAACCACTTCATTAAGTACTTAGGTGTGATGATTTAACCCTCTTGTAAAACTATTGTCTTTCTCTCTCTGGAACAGAGCTGCTGGAAAAGTGCGATGCCATCTTGTCTTGGTGAGACGGTTCCCAACATTTATGTCAATCACAGACATATAAACTTTGCTTTTAATGACACAGACAGAGGGAACCGGTAAGACGAGACAAAAACCAGGTAAGTTCCACAGGCATGTGAAGTCAATTATATCATAAAAATTAATTCCACGTAAAAATAGATGTTTTACATTAATGCAAGGGGATTTTTATTTGGGCACTTTAATTGTAAATCCTTTTTATTATCTATTGGGTATGTTTTTGTTCAATAAATTTAAATGGTTGCTTATAAAAAAAAATTTTTGGATCTATTTAGAATGTTAAAGCCTAGATGTTTGGACCTTATGACGCACATATAGACAGACACACAATTTACTAGGCGGAAACTACAACTGTATGTAATATAATATAACAATACTGTTATTTACATTATGGAAAAAATCGCAACATGTAACAGAGGGTGAAACACATCCAAAAAATTGCCCGGTGCTTTTTTACATTCGGTTCACATTCTTACTTATAAATGTTCCAACAAAGTGCCATGGAATTAGTTTAATAAGCCTGCAGCTTAGTCCTTGACAATTTGTAGCAATATAAAAGATTATAAAAAATGTCTTACTGAGAGAAATTGCCGACATATTAGTATCAAGATGCACAACTCAATACAGGTATCATGGTTTGGTATTTAAACACACCTGTTTGTATTACAGTGTTAGCATTTATATTTGAGACCCATAAATAATAGTTGTGCCTACAAATCTTCAATTGCTTTAAAAGAGACAATATCCTCGCATTCTCAGTTAAAACATATGAGTCTCGCAGTATGAAAAGGGGGTTTAATGCATGTTTGTAAAGAGTCGTCCCAGATTAGCCTGTGCAGTCCGCACAGTCTAATCTGGGATGACACTTTCCGCTTAATGATATTTTTCATTTAAAAAAAGTGTATTCTTTGCAAACATCCAGTTAAGGCAGAAAGTGTCATCCCTGGTTAGCCTGTGCAGAATGCACAGCCTAATCTGGGACGACACTTTATGCACATGCATTAAACCCCCTTTTCACACAGACCGACTCATACGGAATGTTATGCTGCCTAAAGTGTGATGGAAAGTAGTGCAAACCACTCCAAGCATATCAATACTCTTGGAACAATTGAGTAGCGTAATAAACCTTTTATAATATACACTCACACACTATTATATTCCATTAATTACATACACTCATACAGTATTATGTTCTGAACCATTGTTTTTTATGATGCAGTAGATGATTCTCATAATAGATAAAGGGGTTTTGTATATTCTCTATGCTTTATAATATGACATTGTACACCAAAAATAGAAGTGCGGCTATAATGGTAACATGAGCTTGGAAAAACAGAGCAGAGAGCAAAATACATAATAATAACTAACTTAAAATCTGTATTTAGTTACGAATTAAAGCAGATATGTACTTTAATAAAAAAAAAAAAGTATATGATTTACTGGTACATCAATGATTTTGATTACTATAGTTACTTTTGTATCTTGGTGACATGCCTAGAATGCTCTGGATAAAGGGGAAAAAAACAGCCCAATTTGTTTACTCAAATTTAAAGTTGCCATTTTGTCATATATTCACCAGCCAAACAATTTGTCAGACTAAAAGACATAGTAACACAAACACCATGAGATATTGCTGTAATGAAGTGTCTGCAGCTTCATAAATGCCAGACATTAATTTAGGGTGCATTTTGCTTGCATTTTGTTGCATCAAACACATTTTCTTAATCATCAATGTTCCTACAGTCATATAATGTACTCAGTGTGCAACATACAATCATAACAGGAGTCTGACATGTGGTATGGAGTCGAAATTGCCCTCAAACTCTGCCAATTTATCCAGAAATTCCTCAGATCTAAAATGAATTTGAAACTTAATTTTACAGTGCAGAGATTTTAAACTCAAAGTTGCTAGTTTTAGTCCAAAGTTAGGAAAGGCTCACAACATTAAACTTTGATGTGAGCATGGCCACAATCATTGCAACTCATTGCTTGCAGATGTGACCTGAGCAATCAACAATTTAAAAACCTGTGAAGGAATTATCTAATTAAATCTAGTGTTAATAACTGGCAATTGATAAGATTAATAACATCAAGTTATGCATTTTACAAACATTGATCCTGTTTAGTTGAAAATGTGAACCATGGTTAATTAATGATTGGTTATTAATGCTTATTGCTTTCATAATGAGGTAAATACACACACAAAAGTATTGTCTAGAAAACTTTCAATAATTAGTAAACCATATTCAGTATAACATTTTTACTGAACACAGCTAGAACAGCACTGGAGTTGCAATTTGTAAACCATATTCAGTATAACATTTTTACTGAACATAACTAGAACAGCACTGGAGCTGCAATTTGTAAACCAAATTCAGTATAACATTTTTACTGAACACAGCTAGAACAGCACTGGAGATGCAATTTGTAAACCATATTCAGTAAAACATTTTTACTGAACATAACTAGAACAGCACTGGAGTTGCAATTTGTAAACCATAATCAGTATAACATTTTTACTGAACACAGCTAGAACAGCACTGGAGTTGCAATTTGTAAACCATATTCAGTACAGCATTTTTACTGAACACAACTAGAACAGCACTGGAGTTGCAATTTGTAAACCATATTCAGTATAACATTTTTACTGAACACAACGAGAACAGCACTGGAGTTGCAATTTGTAAACCATATTCAGTATAACATTTTTACTGAACACAACTAGAACAGCACTGGAACCATGATTTATCCAGCATGACTGAATTAGCCTGAACTGATATTTGATGGTAAATCTGATTGGGGTCTGAAAGCTTATTACTCTATTGGCAATTGTGTGTGCTAACACAGCCCTTGTTAGCCATAATTGGTCATTCAGTCGGGGCCAGCCCCTTAAAACGTGGCCCCTGGGACAGGATTTCACCCTCTTGATTCTTACTAGGGCTAATAAGACCAAAGAACAACCATTGAGGGAAAAATAAGCCATCTGTCTTGGTCTTGTGTATGACCCTTCAGAATTTGTAATTCTTGCACATTAGGATGTGTTTGGTTCAGTTTCATTTGACAACCTGAAAGGAATGGCTAAAAAGATTAAAGTTCAGTGGTAAATCCTTGTAGTCTTGGTAAGCCACAGGTTGTGAGTTCATTTGTTCAATAAGTGAATTACTAAAACTTACTTTACCAGTTAGACCTCAAACAGGCTTGCTGAACATTCTTTCTCAGAGTGGTAGAAATTCTGACTATGCCAGNACTGCACCTCGAATCTGTGTATATATGCAGCGTCTCCATGACAATGCCTACCCGAATAGGCAGACTACGCTACGTGTCAAAATCGATCAATTAACAGGGGTCCTGTTATCATATCGATTGTCTCACGTTCGCGGTCAAACCGAAAAGGCGGCATTGTTTAATGTGGTTGTTAATTGACTTTAATCTACTACGTCATTATTTCCCGCTGCGTAAGGGCAAAGGATAGTTGTTCACACATCTGAAGTCCAACATCGCTGAGTAAAAAATTAAAAGCAGTTTATGTTCGCACGTGTGAGAGAAATTAATTTAATAATCCAGACGATTTATTTACATGCAAACGCCGAGTAATTGTTAACAGAAATTCACTTTCATTTTTGCCCGGTTTCAGAAAGTCCCCGTGAAGCACGTTTTTTACATGACTGCGTATGACGCAAGAAAACATTTCTTTGTCGGGTATTGCATTTAATCTAATTTTAAATTCGCTGTATTGTTGTATTTTTTATTATAATGTTATAAATGAATAAACAACTACGCATTACACACCGGTCTTAATAACAATAACGCAGTGACGTCACCATCTATGTTTAGAACGCTTACACTGAAAACACGTGGCTTGTATCTAGTAACGGAAGTAGTAATGTTTAATTTGACGTCAATAGATTTAGTGTATTTCGGATAGGCTTTCGAACTTTTGCAAATAACGATGCGAAACACACAAAAAAACGTACCAAAATGCATATGTCTATAAATATCGCTATATTTTATACATGTCCCGGAAAATCGGCAAAAGTCCCGGAGAATTTAACTCAATGTCCCGGAATGGGTCTGAAAAATTATGGCAGGTATGAGTCTTAGCCCTCTTGTAAAACTATTGTCTTTCTATCTCTGGAACAGAGCTGCTGGAAAGGTGCGATGCCATCTTGTCTTGGTGAGATGGTTCCCAACACTTACGTCAATCACAGACATATAAACTTTGCTTTTAATGACGGCAGACGGAGGGAACCGGTAAGACGAGATGTAAGCCAGGTAAGTTCCACAGGCATGTGAAATCCATTATAGCATAAAAATTAATTCAGTGTAAAAATAAAAAATTTACATTAATACAAGAGGCTTTTTATCTGGGCACTTTAATTGTAAATTCTTTTTATTATCTATTGCGTAAGTTTTTGTTCAATGAAATTTAAATGGTTGCTTATAAAAAAGTTTAAAACTGCATTATTAAAATGCAACATTATTAACCAAACAATTGAGGATCTATTCATTAAATGTTAAAGATTTAGATGTTTTGACCTTATAATGACACACACATAGAAACAGATGGACACAACATTTACTAGACCCAAAATACAGCTGTATATACATGTAAGGCCATATAACAATACTGCTATTTACATTCATTATTTTTTTTTAACATGTTCCAACAAAGTGCCGTGGAATAAGTCTAATTAGTCTTCTTGCATAAGACAATAAGAATGTAGTCAGATGCAGCTAAGTCCTTGACACTTTGCAGCAACATAAAAGATTATGAAAATGTCTTACTGAGACAAATTGCCAACATTAGTATCAAGGTTCATAACTCAAGATTATGGTTTGGTATTTAATAATACCTGTTGATATTGAAGTGTTAGCATTTATATTTGAGCCACATAAATAATAATTGAGCCTACAAATCTTCAATTGCTTTAAAAGAGCATTCTTGGGGAATACACATGAGTCGCACTCTATGAAAAAGGGGTTTAATGCATGTGCGTAAAGTGTCGTCCCAGATAGCACAGGCTAATATGGGACGACACTTTCCACTTTTATAATATTTTTCATTTAAAGAAAGTGTCTTCTTAGCAAAAATCCAGTTAAGGCAGAAAGTGTCATCCCTGGTTTAAGCCTGTGCAGAATGCACAGGCTAATCTGGGACGACACTTTATGCACATGCATTAAACACCCTTTTCACAGAGCCCGACTCATACGGAATGTTATGCTGCCTAAAGTGTGATGGGAAGTAGTGCAAACCACTCCAAGCAGATCAACACTCTTGAAACAATTGAGTAGCGTAATAAACCTTTTATAATATACACTCACACACTATTATATTCCATTAATTACATATTCCACTCATACAGTATTATGTTCTACATTGTTTTTTATGATGCAGTAGATGATTCTCGTAATAGATAAAGGGGTTTTGTATCTTCTCTATGCTTTATAATTTGACATTGTATACCAAAATAGTAGTGCTGCTAGTATGGTAACATGGGATAGGAAAAACAGAGTGAAGAGCAAAACAAATAGCTAACTAACTGATAAATTTTGTATTTTGTTACGATTTTTTACCAGATATGTAATACAAATAAACAAACAAGTACATTACTTACATGACATATTTTGATAACTATAGTTATATTTGTACCTAATTAGTCACATACTTAGAATGCTTCTGGATACAGGCAAAAAGAAAACAGCCTATTTTTTTAAATCCAATTGTAAGTTGCCATTCTGTCATAAGCCAAACAATATGTCAGACTGTAAAAAGACATAGTAACACAAACACCATGAGATATTGCTACATACATAATGAAGTGTCTGCAGCTTCCTAAATGCCAGACATTAATTGAGGGTGCATTTTACTTGCATTTTGTTGCATCAAACACATTTTCTGAATCTTCCATTTACCAAAAGTCATAAAATGCACTCAGTGTGCAACATACAATCATAACAAAAGTCTGACATGTGGTATGGAGTCGAAATTGCCCTCAAACTCTGCCAATTAATCCAGAAATCCTCAGATCTAAAATGAATGAGAAACTTAATTTTACAGTGCAGAGATATTAAAATCTAAGTTGCTAGTTTTAGTCCAAAGTGAGGAAAGGCTAACAACATTACTCTTTGATGTTAGCATGGCCACAAACATTGCAACTCATTGCTTGCAGATGTGACCTGAGAAATCAACAATTTGAAAACCCGTGAAGGAATTATCTAATTAAATCTAGTGTAAATAATTGGCAATGTATAAGATAAAGAACATCAAGTTATGCATTTTACAAACATTCATTCTGTTAAGTTGAAATTGTGAACCATGGTTCAATTCATGATTGGTAATTAGTGATTATTGCTTTCATAATGAGGTAAATACACACAAAATGTATTGTCTAGACAACTTTCAATTAGTAAACCATAATCAGTATAACATTTTTACTGAACACACTAGAACAGCACTGGAACCATGATTTATCCAGCATGACTGAATTAGCCTGAACTGATATTTGGTCATAAATCTGATTGGGGTCTGAAAGCTTATTACTCTATTGGCAATTTTGTGTGCTAACACAGCCCTTGTTAGCCATAAGTGGTCATTCAGTCGGGGCCAGCCCCTTGAAACATGGCCCCTGGGACAGGATTTCACCCTCTTGATCCTTACTGGGGCTAATAAGACCATAGAACAATCATTGAAGGAAAAATCAGCCATCTGTCTTGGTCTTGTGTATGACCCTTCAGAATTTGTAACTCTTGCACATTAGGATGTGTTTGGTTGGGTTCAGTTTGACAACCTGAAAGGAATCATTAAAAAGATTAAGTTTCAGTGGTGAATCCTTGTAGTCTGGGTAGACGATTGTTAACTCGAGTTCGTTTGTTCAATAAGTGAATTACTAAAACTTACTTTACCAGTTAAGACCTCAAACAGGCTTGTTGAACAGTCTTACGTAGAATGGTCGACATTCTGACTATGCCAGATAAAGCATGGCCATGAGATACATATAGTTTTAACTTATGTATTGGCTTTAAAACCTAAAATAAATGATTTTCTTGCTGTCCTTATAATTCAAATTTTTGCAACAACAACTTAAGCCTCTTTTTAGCCTGTTTTATTTCATCAATAATTATTACTATTCATCACAAACTTTGCTACATTAGACATTAGCAAAATAACATGCAACCTCATAATCATGTAACTAATATATCGTAACTTTGTTTATTGTAACTGACGTACAAAATGCCTGAAATAACGAATGATAAGATTGACATTTCTTTCAGAATCACAATTTTCTATATTGCCTAAACAAACCATTACAGATATCTTAACATGAACAGCATAATAAACCATGATGATTATCGACATACTAAAGAATTTCAACAGAGACTATTGGAAGACCTTTGGCTCCAGCTTGACACCGTTAATGCCATTAACTCGCCATAATGTTTCAAATGGGGCCGCTGAACTCTCAATAAAAAACAATTACTAATGCAGCTGATGCACTGGCTCTTAGGTAATAAAGCATTGAATTAAAAAATATGATCATCATGTCCCCAAAACTGATATCAATGCATGGTTAGATTACCGACTGGAACCTGCTTGATTTACGCCTATTCAATTATATTGTCATCAAAGACAAGCAATACCTGCAGAACTCCTTTGACCGACTCATACGGAATGTTATGCTGCCTGAAGTGTGATGGGAAGTAGTGCAAACCACTCCAATGCCGACTAAAGTGTGATGGGAAGTAGTGCTAACCACTCCAATGCTGCCTAAAGTGTGATGGGAAGTAGTGCAAACCACTCCAATGCTGCCTAAAGTGTGATGGGAAGTAGTGCAAACCACTCCATTGCTGCCTAAAGTTTGATGGGAAGTAGTGCAAACCACTCCAATGCTGCCTTAAGTGTGATGGGAAGTAGTGTGATGGGAAGTAGTGTGATGGGAAGTTGTGTGATGGGAAGTAGTGTGATGGGAAGTAGTGTGATGGGAAGTAGTGTGATGGGAAGTAGTATGATGGGAAGTAGTGTGATGGAAAGTAGTGTGATGGGAAGTAGTGTGATGGGAAGTAGTGCAAACTACTCCAAGCATATCAATACTCTTGGAACAATTGAGTAGCGTAATAAACCTTTTATAGTATACACTCACACACTATTATATTCCATTAATTACATACACTCATACAGTATTATGTTCTACATTGTTTTTTATGATGCAGTAGATGATTCTCATAATAGATAAAGGGGTTTTGTATCTTCTATATGCTTTATAGTATGACATTGTATACCACAAATAGTAGTGCGGCTAGTATGGTAACATGGGAAAGGAAAAACAGAGCGAAGAGCAAAACACATAACCAACTAACTTAAAATCTGTATTTAGTTACGATTTTAGGAAGATATGTAATTTAAAAAAAACATGAGATGTGTTTGTCAGAAACACAATGCCCCCTACTTTGCCGCTTTGATTTTTTTTATACCTTTGACCTTGAAGGATGACCATGACCTTTCACCACTCAAAATGTGCAGCTCCATGAGATACACATTCATGCCAAATATCAAGTTGCTATCTTCAATATTGCAAAAGTTATGACCAATGTTAAAGTTTCCGGACAGACGGACGGACAGATGGACGGACGGACAGACTGAGGGACAGTTCAACTGCTATATGCCATCCTACCGGGGGCATAAAAAACAAGTATATTATTTACAGGTACATCAAATATTTTGATGACTATAGTTATATTTGTACCTTAATCAAATACTTAGAATGCTTCTGGATAAAGGAAAATAAAATACAGCCTAATTTTTTTATTCCAATAATTGTACATTGCCATTCTGTCATATTCACCAGCCAAACAATATGTCAGACTTTGAGACAAAGTAACACAAACACCATGATATATTGCTGTTATGAAGTGTCTGCAGCTTCCTAAATGCCAGACATTAATTGAGGGTGCATTTTACTTGCATTTTGTTGCATCAAACACATTTTCTGAATAATCCATTTTCCTTAAGTCATATAATGCACTTAGTGTGCAACATACAATAATAACATGAGTCTGACATGAGGTATGGAGTCGGAATTGCCCTCAAACTCTGCCAATTAATCCAGAAATTCCTCAGATCTAAAATGAATCAGAAACTCAATTTAACAGCACAGAGATTTTAAAATGCAATTTGCTAGATTTAGTCCAAAGTGAGGAAAGGCTTACAACATTACTCTTTGATGTGAGCATGGCCACAAACATTGCAACTCATTGCTTGCAGATGTGACCTGAGAAATCCACAATTTGAAAACCTGTGAAGGAATTATCTAATTAAATCTAGTGTAAATAACTGGCAATTAATAAGATTCGATTAGAAGAACATCAAATTAAGCATTTTACAAACATTGATCCTGTTTAGTAGAAAGTGTGAAGCTTTTAATATAAGCTCAACACTTACCTCAACACTTTTCTTCAAAATTATCAATGATAATTTATTAACAGGTCTCTTTAAAGATAAAAAATGTATTGTTTTTACCTTTGTCTATCTGTAGATATGTGTTTTGAACTGTTATAATATTTAAAATGGAAATATTGGTAGAGAAAAAAGCTCTTAAAGATGCTGCATCTGTAAAATAAAAGTCTTGTTTTTTTTCTACGCATACTTTTTGAAAGATGTACATTAAAGCGGGACTGTACGATTTTTATATGTGTTAAATTTTGATATATTGATAAAATTATGTTACGATGACACAAAATAGGCAATAAAAATTATACATTGAAGACGAATTTCATAAAATGCAGCAAAGACAAGTTAGCGCTGGTTAAAGCCGATGCCGACACTTTTACTCGTATTTGTAAGGAAACAAAATTGTGTCTCTGTGTCGTATGAACGAATCTGCACTAAAACTAAATTTAGATTCACATTGTACATGTATTATATATATGCTGGCTTATTTGGCTTCNCCTTTCACCACTCAAAATGTGCAGCTCCATGAGATACACATGCATGCCAAATATCAAGTTGCTATCTTCAATATTGCAAAAGTTATGACCAATGTTAAAGTTTTCTGACGGACGGACAGACAGACTGAGGGACAGTTCAACTGCTATATGCCATCCTACANTACGCATACTTTTTGAAAGATGTACATTAAAGCGGGACTGTACGATTTTTATATGTGTTAAATTTTGATATATTGATAAAATTATGTTACGATGACACAAAATAGGCAATAAAAATTATACATTGAAGACGAATTTCATAAAATGCAGCAAAGACAAGTTAGCGCTGGTTAAAGCCGATGCCGACACTTTTACTCGTATTTGTAAGGAAACAAAATTGTGTCTCTGTGTCGTATGAACGAATCTGCACTAAAACTAAATTTAGATTCACATTGTACATGTATTATATATATGCTGGCGAATTCGGCTGGAAGCCATTTTCAATTTCAGATTTAAATATCTGGCTTATTTCGCATTTTTCGACACATGTTCTTCTTAACTTTTATTTTAATTTATATTGAAATATAGGTATAATAAGTTGTTCAGACATTTTATAAAAAATCATAAATATTTTACAAAATCGTACAGTCCCGCTTTAAAAATGACTAGTGATAAAAAAATTAAAGTAATCTTAAAACTTTAGAGTGTTTTATTGCCTTTTAATCAGGCCCGTCAAATTGGTTGTCCAATAGCTGTCCATGAATGCCAAAGTCTTTGAAGCTCTCCGTGTCTGCCTGTTGGTAAACATTGACTCTTTCAGTGCTGGAACTGAATTTTGAAGGCCTTTGCAAACAGTTTGGATCCAGATGAGACGCCACAGAACGTGGCATCTCATCAGGATCCAAACTGTTTGCTATTCTGATAGTATTCTTTGAAAAAAAATCAAAGAAAATGCTAGTTTTAGAAATTCAGCAGACGACATATTTCCCAGCATGCAAAGGGTTAAGCATCTACAGAAATTTTTCAGGAGATAATCGACACAGCTGGCGAAAAAACAACACGAATACAGAAAGCCAGAAAAGGCTGGATTTTTTTTTCTGCAAAGGTTAATTTTTTCGCTTAAACAAATCTTCCAGAAATATAACTAGAGGTGATTTATTTATACTTTCTGGAATGTTAAACAGTGCCAAAATTATTTTCTGAATCAATTTACAGATTAACCAACGTTGGAAATCAAAACCACTTGCAAACAAGAGCTATTGCACGAAAACATGACTAATAAGTAATAACTTGCACCTATTTGTAAGCTACATGTTCAAGAGCAAATAACTCAGGAATGTATGGATCACTGAGTGGGAAACAAAGTGTCTGGCACATCTACACTGCATGGTGATGACATATTTGAAGTTTACATTTAATGGCGTGAGAAATGTGTAAGAATCTTACTCCACACACTTGTTTATAATGTTAACAATTTTTATGCAGACTGACTGACAGAGAAACTCCAATATATACAAACTTGCTTGCAGGTGAATAAAAACTGTCTAAACATGAAAAAAAGCATCAATATAATTCATCAATCATAGAATAAGTATAATTTTTTTAATGATTTATTATCAAAGCAACGGATATTTTTTGCCCATGGCTTTTGCAGAACACCACCCACAATGTATGATGAACAAAATCTGCATGAAAAAGTTCCAATTATACATTCGACTCAAGATAAACTAATGGGAACTTCTTGTCCATAGAAAAGACCAATGAAAATATATGAGTGATTTATATGTTGTACTCCAGAGTGTTTGAAAAATTACACAAATTATTTTGCTGTCATGAAAGTAAATGATAAGAAAACTGCCTAAGATTTATAACAGCTTTGAGCGACATAACAAATTACAAGGAGAATATTTCTTTCAACAAAACCATCAATTTATTTAATTCCCATTGGTTAATTTCTTTAACTGAAAACAAACAGACAACCATATTTATAGCAAACAAAGATTTATACTTTTGCCAATGATGGCTATGTCTACCCTTCCCAAAACAATATTATATTTATGTACTTATTTAAGAGCTTTTAAATACAACCTCAGCATTTATAAAAAAAACATGTAATCAAGTTAAGGTTTTTAATCTTTTTTTGAGGTTTGAACTAAGAATGCTAGTGATGTTAAGATCAGCTAGTTAATGTAAAGACCAATTAGTTGATGTCAATACTAGCAAGATGATGCTCAAAGAAGAACTAGTTGACATAAAGACTAGCTAATTTATGTAAACTGAAAAGTTTATGTTAAAATTGGCTAGTTGATGTAAGTAAAGGCTAGTGATGTTAAGATTGGCTAGTTGATGGTAAGATTGGCTAGTAGATGTTAAGATTGGCTAGTTGATGGTAAGATTGGCTAGTTGATGGTAAGATTGGCTAGTTGATGGTGAGATTGGCTAGTTGATGGTAAGATTGACTAGTTGATGGTAAGATTGGCTAGTTGATGGTAAGATTGGCTAGTTGATGGTAAGATCAGCTTGTTGATGTTAAGATTGGCTAGTTGATGTTAAGACTGGCTAGTTTATGCCAATACTGAAGAGTTTATATTAAGATTGGCTATTAATGTTAAGATTGTTTAGTTGATGGTTAATTGGCTTGTTGATGTGCAGATTTGCTAGTTTATGTCAACACTCAAAAGTTTATGGTAAGATTGGCTATTTGATGTAAAGATCGGCTAGTTGATGGTAACATTGGCTAGTTTATGTTAAGATTGGATAGTTGATGGTAAGATTGGCTAGTTGATGATGGTAAGATTGGCTAGTTGATGTTAAGATTGGCTAATTGATGTTAAGATTGGCTAGTTGATGGTAAGATTGGTCAATTGATGTTTAGAGTGGCTAATTGATGGTTAAATTTGCTAGTTGATGGTAAGATGGGCTAGTTGATGTTAAGATTGGCTAATTGATATTTAGATTGGCAAGTTGATGGTAAGATTGGCTAATTGATGTTAAGATTGACTAGTTGTTGGTAAGATTGGCTAATTGATGTTTAGATTGGCTCGTTGATGTTAAGATTGGCAAATTGATGGTTATATAGGCTAGTTGATGATAAGATGGGTTAGTTGATGTTAAGATTGGATAATTGATGTTAAGATTGGTTAGTTGATGGTAAGTTTGGCTAGTTGATGTTAATAATGACTAGTTGATGGTTTGACCAGCTAGTTGATGTTTAGATCAGCTAGTTTATCTAAAGACTAACTTGTTGATACTAAGACCAGCTAGTTGATGTTTAGATCAGCTAGTTTATGGTAAGACTAACTTGTTGATTTTACAACCAGCTACTTGATGTTAAGATCAGCTAGTTATGTAAAGACTAGCGTGTTGATTTTCTGACTTCCTAGTTTATGTTAAAAACATCTATTTGATGTTAGGGTGAACTAGTTTATGCTAATACCAGTTACTTGAAGGGAAGACAGCTAGTTTATGCTTAGACTAGCTAATTGATGTTAAGACCAGCTAGTTAATGTCAAGACCAGTAAGGTAATGTCAATACCAGCTAGTTGACATTAATACCACCTAATGAATGCCTTGACTACTTAGTTTATGCAAAGACCAGCAAGATGATGTAAAAACAAGGTATTTAATGCCACAAACAATGAGTTGATATTTAGACCATCTAGTGATGCACCAAATAGCTAGTTTACTGTCAAGACCAGCATGCTAATGCTAGTTCATTTCAAGACTAGTAAGCTGATGTTAAGACCAACTAGTTGATGTTAGACCAGTTAGTTCATGTTAAGACCAGCTAGTTGATGTTAAGATCAGCTAGATCATGTTTAGACCAGCTAGTTCATGTTAAGACCAGCTTGTTGATGCCAAGACCAGCTAGTTGATGTCAAGACCAGTTAATTGATGTTAAGACCAGCTAGTTCATGTCAAGACCAGCTAGTTGATGCCAAGACCAGCTAGTTGATGACAAGACCAGCTAGTTGATGCCAAGACCAGCTAGTTGATGACAAGACCAGCTAGTTGATGACAAGACCAGCTAGTTGATGTCAAGACCAGTTAGCTTATGTAAAGACCAGCTAGTGCATGTTCAGACCAGTTAGTTCTTGCCAAGACCAGCTAGTTGATGTAAAGACCAGCTAGTTGGTGTCAAGACCAGTTAGCTTATGTAAAGACCAGCTAGTGCATGTTAAGACCAGTTAGTTCATGTCAAGACCAGCTAGTTGATGTCAAGACCAGCTAGTTCATTTCAAGACCAGCAAGCTGATGTTAAAGTCAGCTAGTTCATCTCAAGACCAGCTAGTTTATGTCAAGACCAGCTAGTTCATGTCAAGACCAGCCAGCTGATAGTAAAGTCAGCTACTTCATTTCAAGACTTGTCTATGAAAGACCAGCTAATTCAATTCAAGACCAACTAGCTGATTTAAAGATCAGCTAGTGCATGTAAAGACCAGTCAGTTCATGTTAAGACCAGCTAGTTCATGTTAAGACCAGCTAGCTGATATTAAAGTTAGCAAGTTCATTTCAAGACCAGTTTCTTATGTAAAGACCAGCTAGCTTATGTTAAAGACAGGTATAAACACTAAAGTCTGGTGCTCTTAAATCACATCTCCCATGCATTATGGAAGTCAGTATTACATCATTACAAACATAATTAGTTTGTCCCCAGACCTGTCTATTTCTGACATTATTCACTGGAGGAATATACACCATCATAACAATATTGATTGCCACGGGTGATTTCACACCTTGTCTTGCCTGGAGAAAAAAGTATATTTGCTGCTGCCAAAAAACTAATTAAAACTGCAAATTAAAACAGTCCTCTGTGAATACACAAGTCTTCATTTGTTAATGGAATGACATATATAATATATATCCAAACCACAATGGTGTAACATTTGGTAAAAGCCAATAACATATTAGTTCCACAGCATGCCATGTTGTGTTCATCGTACAATGCTTTGACATAACGGGCCCATATTTGAAGATGGGCCAGTGACCCCATTACGGGGCCATATTTGAAGATGGGCAAGTGACCACATTATAGGACCATATTTGGAGATGGGCCAGTGATCACATTTTAGGACCATATTTGGAGATGGGCCAGTGATCACATTATAGGACCATATTTGGAGATGGGCCAGTGATCACATTATAGGACCATATTTGGAGATGGGCCAGTGATCACATTATAGGACCATATTTGGAGATGGGCCAGTGATCACATTATAGGACCATATTTGGAGATGGGCCAGTGATCACATTATAGGACCATATTTGGAGATGGGCCAGTGATCACATTATAGGACCATATTTGGAGATGGGCCAGTGATCACATTATAGGACCATATTTGGAGATGGGCCAGTGATCACATTATAGGACCATATTTGGAGATGGGCCAGTGATCAGATTATAGGACCATATTTGGAGATGGGCCAGTGACCACATTACAGGACCATATTTAGAGATGGACCAGTGATCACATTACAGGACCATATTTGGAGATGGGCCAGTGATCACATTACAGGACCATATTTGGAGATGGGCCAATGATCACATTACAGGACCATATTTGGAGATGGGCCAGTGATCACATTATAGGACCATATTTGGAGATGGGCCAATGATCACATTACAGGACCATATTTGGAGATGGGCCAGTGACAACCATGGAAATAGTGGACATTAAGTAGTCCCCAGATTGGTTGAGACTATCGGGTGTGTACTGTGAGAAGCAAATATATATGAGCCGCACTCTATGAAAACCGAGCTAAATGTATATGGGTAAGTATCGTCCCAGATTAGCCTCTGCAGATGACAAAGGCTAGTCAGAGACAACAGTTTATTCATAGACTGGATTTGCATTCAGAAGAGACTTCCTTTACACCAAAAATTCCATAAAAGTGGATTCTTGATAAGCCTGTTTAGATTGTGCGGGCTAATCTAAGAAGATACTTAACCCTTTGAGCGCTGGAACCGGATTTTGAAGGCCTTTGCAAACAGTTTGGATCCAGATGAGACGCCACATAACGTGGCGTCTCATCAGGATCCAAACTGTTTGCTATTCTGATAGTATTCTTTGAAAAAAAACAACAAAGAAAATGCTAATTTTAGAAATTCAGTAGACGACACTTTAGCAGACGACAAATTTCCCAGCATGCAAAGGGTTTTCCCAGAGCGCAGCTCATATAGAGCTTTGTGGCATGGAAAAGTTTCTAGAATAAGGCATGCAGTGCTCCAGAGTGGAATTAATGGAAGGGTGCAACACCCTGCCACCCCAAGGTCCCATCCTGACGCTCGGACCCTGCCATATCCTTTTTGCATCTGACCAGATTAGTATATAGGAAATGTTATTTGAAGTTTCAATAAATAAACTAAGCTTCCATAGATAAACTATTTTTTTTATCAAAATGCCTTTTATATGAAATATATATTTTATATAACACATGTTGTATTGAAAATAAGCCACTGGGTTAATATGAACACGCGAGCTAAAGTGCCCTTTTTACAAAAGAGCAACCTGTCCTTTTCAAAATCTTGCCGTATTACTGCAGTATAGTTAGTTTAAAATTGTTTATTTTGCATCAAATTAATTAAGCCTCAAGTCTTTAATTCATTAATTATCTTCATGTTTGTTTTTTAAGTTTCCACATTTTTTGGCCTAACTGTCATAACTCACTGTTTACCTTGAATAGTTTAAAATAAGTGATTGAAACAAAGTAATGAGCATACCTTTTATAACTCACTCTTATGGAACCAAACAAAATTGTGCACAATTTTCCTAATTGTATGTTCAATTAAAAATGTAATGTTGGTTCTTATAATGAAATGTATTCAGGATGCATTGCTTCATTTGCATAGCGTGAATACATTCTTTACAATACTAACGATTCTCATACTGTATATAATGGGTTCAGAGAAGTCATGTTACAGATGATATTGGCACTGTTGTATTTTATTAAGGGCCTATCATCTATGTATACAAATTTCAACGCAGGCTGTCATTGTTAAAGCCATTTCTTCTTTAAATATTTTGGGTGAAGATCCTTAAAAAAGCTTATTGTTTTTTCATCCATATGCATCCACTTGAGTTCACTTTCAAATTCTGATTTAGTAACAAACTCTAGCAGAACATTATGAATATTTGCAAAAATAAAAACCCAAAGATAGTAAACAACAATTTGTTTCCCACCGATCCAGTGCAAGAATATTGCAACTTGTAATAGTGTTAAGGGAAGATGGTTCACTCTTGCCGTTAACTACAAATCCGATGACAGGCTGTTGCTCCAATTCTACGTTATTCTATCTTTATTGCCTCAGTATCCTGGTAAACCATTTTTTCCAATAATTGTTCCATTATCCATATTTGGTGTATCATGTGTATCCGTTCAATAAGCAATGAAGATGATGTACGCGGGACAAGTAACCATAAAAATGGCTAGAAAACTTGACTATGCGATAACATAATTACACATGGGAGAAGATTTCCCATAAAAACATGAATATGGAGCAGTGAAATGTTACCCAGTTTTATCCACAGTTGGGACAGTACAGAACAATGTTCATGCAAGATGATTATGATATTTTCCTCACACAAGTAATTTTCTTATTACCTGGAATAAAATCTGTGTTTCCTAGATTTATCTAATGTCTTCCAGTGATGTATGTTTGTCAATTTTAGTTAATGAAATTGTGTACTTCACAGTCAAAATTGGTGTAGTATCATTGTTTACAAAATTAAAAAACGACCAAGATCTTAACAAAACAAGGCTTGTCACCATAGGATAACATATGGCCCCTTTTTCCACATTTTTCTAAACCTAAACGCAAAGTGTTTTTCCACTTTTTTGAAACCTAAACGCAAAGTGTGACTGAATTTCAGACGGACAGACGAACAGTGCGATCACTATATGCCCACCTGCGGGGCATTAAAATCAGCATGAAATATATTATAAAAGCATCTCTTTCCTGTAATCCAAATACTCTTATTCCTCTTTCTTTAACCCTTTCAGCGCTGGAACCGGATTTTGAAGGCCTTTGCAAACAGTTTGGATCCAGATGAGACGCCACAGAACGTGGCGTCTCATCAGGATCCAAACTGTTTGCTATTCTGATAGTATTCTTTGAAAAAAAATCAAAGAAAATGCTAATTTTAGAAATTCAGCAGACAACATTTTAGCAGACGACAAATTTCCCAGCATGCAAAGGGTTAATATCTGATCAAACAACAGTTAAAATGCTTCATGCTGATGAAAGCAGCAATTACTCTTTTTAAGTCTTACAACATCAGAAAAGAGAAGCAAATAATTGCTTACATAAACAGACCAAAATAAAGAAATTTTGAACATTTACAATAAAAAAGATTCAACTTTACAGACAGCTCATTTGTGCTTATTAACAAAAATATTATGTAATTTTACTGGACATTATTTTGTTCAATATCACAACACATTATTCCGGCAGAAATTTACCTCGCAATTAAATTAAAGCGATTGCTATCAGAGAACAATCTAGGTACCATCTTATTTCATTAGCCGCCCAATAAGAGAACAAATAAAACAGGTAATTTGTAAATCTTCTAAGCATGCAAACATATCAGTGTCGCTGTAGACACATACAATCCAGCTCTACAGCAATTAAGCCAGGGAGATTTTTCCAATTTCTTCCTCTATAGGAACTAATTGGTATCAATCTAATGGCTAGCAGCTGTCTTGTATGGTGTTTTATCACTTTTCCCTGATTTCTTTACATGGTTATTATTTGCTTGCCCTTATCTCTTGTTGCGCCAGTGTAATGCTTCTTTGGGGTGAAGCAATTAAAGCAAGAGATAAATAATCATAGTCTCCCTCTGTATTTATTGCTTACCAGATACAATAAGTAGGTTCCATATCGGACAAGACATTACCAACAAAGGACAGATAAAGATGTAAAATGAATTTTTAATAACATATATTATTTTAAACCTTAAATACTCTGAGTTTCAGAATTTTTACTAATAAATATTGGAGCAAGCAAATAAACCAAAACAAGTTACGTCTTGTCTGATATGTGTCGTGTTCTGAGAAAACTGGGCATAATGCTTGTGCGAAAAGTGTCATCCCAGATTTGCCTGTGACACTTTCCGCCTAAATTGGATTTTTGCTAAGAAAAGACTTCATTTAAACGAAAAATTCAATAAAAGCGGAAATTGTCGTCTGAACATCAGCCAACAACCTTTTTGTGACTTATGTCAGGACTACCCGTCATACATTATGAATTGCATACATTTTACAAGACTGTCTTGTGTACATGTAGTAATAAATGAAGATCGTTCAGAGTACAAAATATCATAAATGTTACTGCCAAAGAATACATTAGCCTTTTAAGATTTCCTGGACACTCTTTTTATTGCTGCAGACCAGACATTGCCAGACAAGAAGGCAATAAAGCACCAACAAACAGTAATTCTGGGAACCAAATATGATCCAGTGTAGAAACATCACCACAGCCTAACATTTCTTTATAATCTTGTGGCCAAACATTATGGATGCCTTAATAGATAGCCATTCTTGCATTTCCTTTTTTAATGTACAAATTACAATATCAGAATCTTTTGGCAAAAACTAATTTTACAAAGCAAGTTATGTCCGTTAATTCCTGTGGGATATAAACAGATGTCTCCTCTGTTAAGTTCCTTTTTTCAAGAAAAAAACCCAGACTTTATAGTTTTCTATCATTTAGTTTTGACCATTAGACTAGCAAGCATCATGAACATAAGCCAACAGCCTTTCCGGACCTCTATGTTATGACTACCCATATATTATTAATTGAATACATTTTACAAGACTGTATAGTAATAAATGAAGATATTTCAGAGTACAAAATATCATAAATGCTACTGCCAAAGAATACAAGGCTATTATGATTTCCTGTATGTTTAAGTATTACAAGTTATTATATATCCACCAATATGGCAATATTTACTACTCATTTTCTTCTGATATTGAACATTATTTTTATTGCTGCAGACCAGACATTGCCAGACAAAAAGGCAATAAAGCACCAACAAACAGTAATTCTGGGCACCAAATATGATCCAGCATCCAAACATCACCGTTGCCTAACATTTCTTTATAATCCTGTGGCCATACATAATGGATGCCTTGATAGATGGTAATTCTTGCATTTCCTTATGTTCATGTAACGTATAACAATATCAAAATATATCTTTTGGCACAAAGAATTTATGTCTAACATTAAAAAATAATGTTTCTGTATGTCTTTGAAAGAAACAGCTAGAGGCTTAAAAATACAACTAGAATATTTACGGTAATTATACTTTCTTAGTTGTATTTTAAAAGTTGCAATATGGAAATGATTTTATTCTGCATAAAGTACTGAATTTAAAGGTTGATTTCAAAACATTTTTTTAAATATTTATACTGTGAGTAAATTTCTTATTAAGAAATTATAGTGTAACAAACACTTCTTTTTTGTTATTTAAATTACAAAATCAATATTACTCCTTTCTTCTATAAATCTATACTTTGGAAATATAAATTTACAAACTTAACACTGTCATTAAATTATCATTGCAGCTCACCAAAATTGTACACGTGTTTTGATCTATTGATTGCCTTTTCAATATAAATTCTAGATTTTATTTATGGGGAAAAAGAACGCAAATTGCTTTAATGCAATCTTAAGTATGGTTATTTCCTAGCAGATGAGATTATTGCATGAAATAGAATGATTGCAATTGGCACTGTGCTTGTGCTAAAAAATATTATATCCTGTCAGTAATATAAGAAAACATTCTTTTGCCATGCTCAACAGCAATAAATCAAAGGTTAGCCCAAGTTTTTCCTATTATACAAAACTTTGGGAAAATTACTACTTGTACATATAATAATAAGATGACCAATATAATTCAAATATCCCAAAATGCATGATATATACTACTCAAAATTTGCTAAGGATCACTTTTTAAAGTATGTGTAATTTGAAGTGTTTATTATTAAAAACAAAAAAAGCTTGTGTTTTCCAATATATGAGTGCATATTTTACAAAACCAATAACCTGTCTTATCGATTTTGTTTACACAGACTTGCTAATTTGCTCATGAAAAGCAATATCCACAAAAAAGCCATGACATTTGGCCTTGCACTTGACAAACACATTGTGAACATGCTTCAAATCTACACTTGTAGCTCAATCATTCATCTTGAAAGTTGTTTGAAATGGCTAACTATCACGTAAGAAGATATCTTAGCTTAGAAGAAATGAACAGGGGGGTTGGGATGCTTGAAGGAGGAGCGTCATAACGTCATGTGGCACATCCGCTTGGCGTTTCACAGAGCGTTGTAGCCAGGATGTGGAGCAGCTACCAAATGCATGGTGATGTTATCCCCAGATACAGGGGAGGTCGTCAGAGGGCTACTACGCAATCACAAGACTGTTTTATCATGGTACAAGCCCGACGTCATCGCTTTATGAATGCCACGGCACTTCATAATGAATTACAGAATGCATTAGGGGTTCGGGTTTCAACTCAAACCATTCGAAACAGACTGCATAGTGTTGGCATGAGGGCTAGACAACCTGCCATTCGTATTCCATTGATGCGCAACCTCATCCAGGCACGTCTTCAATGGGCACAAGATCACAATACCTGGTTTTAAAATGACTGGACACCAGTACTCTTCGCAGACGAGTCTAGATTCTGTGTTGACTTTACAGATAAACGTGCACGGGTGTGGAGAATAACCAATGAGCGATTTGCACCAGTATGCATCGCAAACCATGATCATTATGGTGGGGGCTCAGTCATGGTTTGGGCTGGGATCAGCACGCAGGGGAAGACCGATCTGCATATCATTGATAACGGCACTATGACAGCTCAGAGATACGTCACAGAGGTCTTGGATGTATACGTCCGTCCATATGCTGGTGCAATAGGCCCAGATTTCATTTTAATGGACGATAATGCCAGACCTCATAGAGCCAATGAGTACCTCCAAGCTGAAACAATCGTCAGGATGGAGTGGCCTGTGAGGTCTCCGGACCTCAATCCCATACAGCATGTCTGGGACATGCTTCAGGTTGCAATATCTGCACGCCCTGTTAAGCCTAACACAATCCAGGACCTACGACAAGCCCTCCTAAAGGAATGGGTTCGAATCCCACAAGACAGAATCCGTGGGCTAATCAGTAGCATAAGAAGACGATGCCAATCAGTGATCAATACCAATGGAAACCATACACAATATTGAAAAGATCCTTTCACTTTTTGCAGACTTTTACAATAATTTCAATTCTGACACACATTTTTCCTCATTTTAAATTAGAAATTTAATGTGTGTTCTTATAATGAAATGTATTCAGGGTGCATTTCTTTATTTGCGTAACGTAACGTGAATACATTCTTTGCAAAACTAACCATTCTCATACTTACTGTATATAGTATATAATGGGGTCAGAGAATTCATTATACAGATCATTATATTTGCCCTGTTTTATTTTATTTAGAGCCTACCATCTATGCATTTATAATTTCAACGCAGATTGTCTTTTTAATTGACATTTCTTCTTTATATTGAAATACTATTTCAAGCGGTTTATGACATATTAATTAAATCCATTTAAATATTTTGTGAGAAAATCCTTAAAATAGCTTATTGTATTTTCATCCACATCAATCCACTTTTGTTCACTTTCAAATTGTGATTTAGTAATATACTGTAGCTGAACGTTATGAATATTTGCAAAGAAAAAAAGAAAAACCCAAAGAGAAAAAAACAACAGCTGGATCCAGTGCAAGAATATTGCAACTTGTAATAATTTTAATGGAAGATGGGCTACTCTTGCTGTTCACTGCAAATCCGATGACAGGCTGTTGCTCCAATTCTACGTTATTTTTATCTTTATTGCCTCAGTATCCTGTTAAACTGTTTGTTCCCATAATTGTTCCGTTATCCATATTTGGTGTATCATGTTTATCCGTTCAATAAGCAATGAAGATGATGTATGCTGGACAAGTAACCATAAAAATGGCTAGAAAACTTGACTATGCGATAACATAATTACACATGGGAGAAGATTTCCCATATAAACATGAATATGGAGCAGTGAAACGTTACCCAGTTTTATCCCCAGTTGGGACAGTACAGAAAAATGTTCATGCGAGATGATTATGATATTTTCCTCACACAAGTAATGTTCTTATTTCCTGGAATAAAATCTGCGTATCCTAGCTTTATTTTATGTCTTCCAGTGATATGTGTATGTCAATTTCAGTAAATGATAGTGGGTCATTCACAGTCAAAATTACCACACTGCAGGTTTCATTTCTACAAACATTGGCAAAAAAAAGATCTTAACAAATAAAATCAGCAAACAACATTAATATTTAAAATGCATCCCTTTCCTGATCTGATCAAATAACAGTTAAAATTCTTCATCCTTGTGAATTAGAAGCAATTACTCTTTATAAGTCTGACAACATCCGAAAAGAGAAGCAAATAATTGCTTACATACACAGACAAAAATTAAGACACTTGGAAATATAAATTAGATTCAAGTTTAAGACTGCATATTTGTTCTAATTAATAAAAAATATTATATAATTTTACTGGATTTTTTTTTATTTATCACAACACATATCATTCTGGTAGGAATTTATCTACCAAATTAAAGGGATTGCTATCAGAGAACAATGCAAAAGCAATTGAGGTGCTATCTTATTTCATTAGCCACCAAATAAGAGAACAAATAAAACAGGTAATTTGTAAATCTCCTAAGCATGCAAACATATCAGTGTCGCTGTAGACACATACAATCCAGCTCTACAGCAATTAAGCCAGGGAGATTTTTCCAATATCTTCCTCTATAGGCACTAATTGGTATCAATCTAATGGCTAGCAGCTGTCTTGTATGGTGTTTTATCACTTTTCCCTGATTTCTTTACATGGTTATTATTGGCTTGCCCTTATCTCTTGTTGCGCCAGCGTAATGCTTCGTGGTGAAGCAATAAAAGCAAGAGATAAATAATCATAGTCTCCCTCTGTATTTATTGCTTAACACCAGATACAACAAGTAGGTTCAATATCGGACGAGACATTACCAACAATATTGAAAGGACAACTTAAGATGTAAAATGAATTTTTAATAACATATATTATTTAAATCTTATTCACAGTTTCAGAACTTTTACTTATAAATATTGCAGCAAGCAAATAAACAAAAACAAGTTACGTCCTGTCTGATATAAGTGAAACATTCAGGAAGCTTTTTTCAAGAACCCTGTAACCCATCCTTCATCCAGAGTTTTTTTATGATATAATTTTGACCATTGGGACTCACAAGCATTTGACCATCATGAACATCAGCCAACAACCGTTTGTGACTTCTATGTAATGACTACCCGTACATTATGAATTGCATACATTTTACAAGACTCACAGTCTTGTGTAAGAATAAATTAAGATCGTTCAGCGTACTTTAATGTTACTGCAAAAGAATACAAGGCTATTATGATTTCCTATATGTTTGCGTATTAGAAGTTATTATATATCTACCAATATGTCCATAATTACTTCTCATCTTTTTCTGATTTTGGACATTCGTTTTATTGCTGCAGACCAGACATTGCCAGACAAAAAGGCAATAAATCACCAACAAACAGTAATTCTGGGCACCAAATATGATCCAGCATCCAAACATCACTGTAGCCTAAATTGTCTTTATAATCTTGTGGCCATACATAATGGATGCCCCAAAAGATAGCCATTCTTGCATTTCCTTTTTAATGTTCAAATTACAATATCAAAATATATCTTTTGGCAAAAACTAATTTTACAAAGCAAGTTACGTCTGTTATGTCCTGTGGGATATAAACAGGTGTCTCCTCTGTAAACTAAAGTTGACCTTTCTCAAGAAAAAACCCCAGACTTTAACCTTTTGCATGCTGGGAAATTTGTCATCTGCTAAAATGTCGTCTGCTGAATTTCTAAAATAAGCATTTTCTTCGATTGTTTTTCTAAGACCACTATCAGAATTGCAAACAGTTTGGATCCTGATGAGACGCCACGTTCTGTGGCGTCTCATCTGGATCCAAACTGTTTGCAAAGGCCTTCAAAATCCGGTTCCAGCGCTCAAAGGGTTAAAGTTTTCTAAAATTTAGTTTTGACCATTAGGACTAGCAAGCATCATGAACATAAGCCAACAGCCTTTCTGGACCTCTATGTTATGACTACCCATACATTATTAATTGAATACATTTAACAAGACTGTATAGTAATAAATGAAGATATTTCAGAGTACAAAATATCATAAATGCTACTGCCAAAGAATACAAGAAACCGTCGGAGACGGGTGATGCTCCCCAAAGGTTTTTTTGTCACAATATTGCACTATATATTCAGATAAAAGGAAACGTCTTGAGGGGCATAACTTTGAACAAAATAATACGATGGATGGTTTAGCAACTTAAAAGAACAGCAGATTTTATATTTTGTTTTCATGGACATATGAAGATAAATTTCAAAGGGCATTAACTCTCTAAATAAATCATCTAACCAGAACCCACTAATAACATGCACATCTCCTCAAGGTAGTTAAGCTTCCCATAAAGCTTCATTGAATTCCAGTCAGTAGTTGGGGAGAAATAGCCCGGACAAGAATTGCACTATATGTACAGTTTATAGAAAATTTCAAAGGGCCATAACTCTGTGAAAAATCATCCGACCATAACCGGCTGATAATATGCACATCTCCTGTTGGTAGTGAAGCTTCCCATAAAGTTTCATTGAATTCCCGTAATAAGTTGCTGAGAAATAGCTCGGACAAGAATTGCACTATATGTACAATGGAAAATTTCAAAGGGCCATAACTCTGTGAAAAATCATCCGACCA
>VMBQ01000748.1:52270-78439 GCA_007657795.1 Dreissena rostriformis | reverse complement strand
CATTCTACACCTGTTACTACACCTGTTAGTCACGTGACGCTTGACAGACGCTGCATAGTGCATGGTGTGAAATGAAAACAAAGGCAGTTAATGGAGGGTGTCTGTCAAAATCGTCGATACGATGCGTATCCTTGGAGATTTATGACATTCTACGCTGGATTATATGCTGGATTATAGTGTGCAATCGATTTTTGGCTATTCCATTAACCGGATTACCCCAAATTTCCAATCAGATTAAGCGAATATTTTACAATGGGAAGAGATGCAAAAGGTTTGGTGTTTTCAATTTCTATTCAATTAACAGGATTATTCGATAATCAGATATTCAATTAAGTGGATTCTACTGTAATTGACCTTTGACCTTGAAGGATGGCCTTGACCATGACCCTTCACCACTCAAAATGTGCAGCTCAATGAGATACACATGCATGCCAAATATCAAGTTGCTATCTTCAATATTGCAAAAGTTATGGCCAATGTTAAAGTTGGCGCAAACCAACAGACCAACCAACAGACAGACCAACCAACAGACCAACAGACAGGGCAAAAACAATATGTCCCCAAGTATATACTGGGGGACATAAAAAGCAACTTAATACTGTGTGTAAATTTCTAATTAAGAAGTTATAAAGTATAGTGTTACAAACATTTCTTTTTTGTAATTTAAATAACAAAATCAATTAAACTCTTTCTTTTATAAATTGTTGCTTTGAAAATATTAATCTACAAACTTAACACTGTCATTAAATTAACATTGCTCACCAAACTTCCACACATGTTTTGATCCATTGACTTTTGCCTTTTCAATATAAACTCTAGATTTTATTTATGGGGAAAAAGAACGCAAATTGCTTTAATGCAATCTTAAGTATGGTAATTTCCTGGCAGATGAGGTTATTGCATGCAGTAGCATCATTGCATTTGGCACCGTGCTTGTGCTAAAAAATATAATATCCTGTCAGTAATATAAGAAAACAATCTTTTACCATGCTCGAGAGCAATTAATCAAAGGTTGGCCCAAGTTTTTCCTATCATACCATACTTTGGGAAAATTACTAAAAATTGTAAATATGTTAATAAGACGACCATTATAACTAAAATATCCCAAAATGCATGATATATTATTTATAATAAAACTTAACTTCAACATTGAACGAGAGATCAATAACCACATCTCATGTTCATTTTACATGAAACATTTGTAACAGCGTGACAGAGACGATTTTGGCATGTTTGTTCCACCTTCCCACACTAGCCGCCTGTCAATGTGTTGCTGTTGACACGTTATCAGATATTTTTGTCACGCTTTCACAGTCATAGACAATTCTATGTATTGTCATTGTTGCATTGCTTGAGGACTGTGGTTGTGTTCAAGGTCAATGTTTTCAATATTCTGTGTATTATGCCACCAGTTTTAGAAAAGCATGTGCAATATAGCATACGCTATAAGCTATGTAAATATGTGCAAATGCATTTGCATAATTACCAATATTTATTTTCACTTTTTGTCCAATTTTCGTCGAAATTCACTTGCAAACTGGTTGTAATAGATAAGAACTGTGCCCAATTTGTGCACAACGTGTAACGTGATTTTACGCATCTTCAGTTGGAATACCCCTGTCTTGATTGGACATCAATTACAGCAAAGATTTAAACAGAAATAGAAAATATTCCACAATTCATATGAAAGATGGCAAACGTTTGTAATTAAGAAATTCTTACACATGTTTTTGTTGTGAATATTTGACAAAAATCGCTTTTAAAATGTCAGTTATTTCTGTTTCGCTTTCATTATACACTGAAATGAAAATTCTTCTTATGTGTCGCAACAATTCTCATAAAAAATTCCTGATTTGGCTTGAACAATTATTGCTTCTATACATGGGTGTGGAATTCTTTTGACTGACTTGTCAAACATAGAAAATATTATTGTTTGACTAGTCAAACTATTTCCCGTCAACTTGCCTGCCAACAAGTGCAAAATAAATAAGAAAATAAGTTCACCAGCAATAAGGAAAATGCAGTTGTCATTAGTGTTAATAGAATTATTATCATAAAAATTGAACATTTCAACTTTGTTAAAGTCATACAACTATGTGTATTGAATTCATTTAATATTTATTTTACACTAAATACGGTAATGAGGATTAATTTCTATTATTTGATCTCCCATAGAGTTGAAAAGATGGACTCCCCAATCTTTGTATATATATATATATATATGAGCTGCATTTTAAGAAAACAGGGCTTAATTCATGTGCGTACGTCAGTGTCGTCCCAGATAAGCCTAATCAGGGACGACACTTTACGCTTTTACGGAATTTTTCATGTAAAAGAAGTCTCTTCTAAATAAAAATCCAGTTTAAGTGGAAAGTCTCGTCCCTGATAAGCATGTTCAGACTTCACAGGCTAATCTGGAACGATATTTTACCCACATGCATTAAGCCCAGTTTTCTCAGAACGCGGCTCATAATTATATTGTCCTACCTGACTTGGATACTGACAGTTGACCTCGGTAAGGTGTGTGGTACCGGCTAATATCCCTGGCACGGATAATCCAATTTCACAATCGACTTACTTCAATTATGTTGAAAACCTTGACGAAAGGAAAACAGCAAAAATATTATTTTATCAGTGACTATCATTTCTCGCCCTACCCAATCAATTTCTAATTAGCAAATGATCACTTTTGTACACAGATATATCAAATGGCAAGATCAAGGATTAGATTTCCAAAGCCTGTGAAGATTGTTTTGTAAACACTGTGAGATTATCTTGCGGAACCAATTAGGGGCAATTTTGAACAATAATATTCCGTGACCTTCAAACAACTTTATTTTTCAACTTTCTTTCCACCTGGCCAAATGTGAATGTTCATATGGTCATATGATCACGGGAAATCTGTTAACAAATCTTAAGGGAAAAGCAAAACTGTGTAACTAAGAAAGGAAACTGTAGCTTTTAACTCGTTTTTGTCTGAAAGTGTCCCAATAATAATATAATATGGGTGAGTTTTCATGCTTCATTAGTTGTCTTGTAGCCCCCTTATCAATAGGAACAGAGGCATGCATGTCTTGTCTCTAAGTTTATTTTACTTTATGACACATGACGTTGTACACACAATATCAGTTCATCTGTAAGTAAGTAAGTCAGTGGATTGTTTATTATCATGACATGTGTGTATACATAAAATACAAAGCTGATCCTCAAAACTAAAAGATTATAACACTTAAATTAGCCCAATAGGCCTATCAGTCAAAAAATAAAGATACAAACAAATCCTTGACATACAAGAAAGCACTTAGTGTGAAGAAAAAAAAGATACTGGTATGCACGGAAATATGGAAAAATATGACGTATGTTTTGCTACAGACAGCTAAAATATTTTTTGAAAATCTGTTTGTAAAAGTTTAACAAGCACTATTTAATGAATAGTTTTCTTTACTATTATTCCATTTTCAAAGTGTTGTTTCCACTGTTTCAAAGTTCCACAAAATTTTATAATTCTTGCTCAACTCTAAACTTCAAAGTGACTTGTGCACAGATTNGACCACATGGTATGGCCACTCTGAATAAAATGTACATTCTTTTTTGAATCCATGAAAATTAAAAAAATTGCCTCCCCCTTCCCGTTTTGGAATGGTTATAAGATATTGCATTTCAAGTTATGAACGCTTTAATTGATAAATAATTTAAGTAAATGGATGCTCATTTCAAAAATAGTTTTCATGATAATTTTCATGATCCTTTAAAATTGAGTCTCGTTCTGGGAAAATAGGGCTTAATGATCGAGCGTAAAGTGTCATTCCAGATTAGAGTGCACAGGCAAATCAGGGATGACACTTTCGGCTTAAAATGGATTTTTGCTGAGCAGAGACTACCTTTAAACTAAAACTAAAATAAAAGCAAAAAGTGTCGTCCCTGATAAGCCTGTCCGGACGGCACAAGCTTATCTGGGACGACACTTTACGCACATGCATTAAACCCCCTTTTCACAGAGCGAGACTCAATTGATCAATAATTAAAGTAAATGGATGCTCAGTCCAATAAAAAATTTGTATGATCCTTTACAATTTATAATCGATGGGTTCCGAAGTGAAAAGTGGAGACTTCTCCTTTTTCACACAACATTTAATAGCTACTTTATTTAATTTCATAAGATTTCAAATTGATACTCATCTTCAATGTTACGGTAAATGGTACTTAACCCATTTGTCAATGATTTGAAAAAAATCTCTGGCAAGTGACAGCAATACCTCCATTTATTTGCCAATCAATGACACAATTATTAACTGGTGTTACAAAGATTTATAACCTGCATTTACAAAACCCAGTCCAAAGATAAAAAATACTTTTTTATTCATTAACAAAGCACGGAATTCTCCAAATTGTTATTCATATCAAGTCAAATAGAAACAGATCGTTGGTGGCCCAAGTAGTCATATCATGTGGCTTCTGTGAAAGAAACAGAAATCGCAATCTATTATGAGGATCAAAATACTTTGAGTCAATTTAAGTGGAATCTCATTTTTCAAAATCACTTGACAGAAATACAAATGATCTGTGCCAAATGCAGTCTCCAAAAATACGAGAAATTTAATATTTGCATGGAGGTTTGAACAAATCTATTGCATTAAACTAAGAAGCCATCATTCAAAGTAGTTTGCCTTCGGTAATACTGAAATTATTCCATGCTTAATCAAATTTCAAAATCCGGAACGAAAATTATGCTGAATGATGCATGTAGTTTTCTGTGCTATTTTTAAGATAAGATTGTTAAAATATTAAAATTGGGCCGCGCTCTGTGAAAAAGGGGTTTAATACATGTGCGTAAAGTGTTGTTTCAGATTAGCCTGTGCAGTCCGCATAGGCTAAGCAGTTACAACACTTTCGGCTTTTATGATATTTTTAGTTTACAGAAAGTCTCTTCTTAGCAAAAATCCAGTTTAGGCCGAAAGTGTCGTCCCTGATTAGCCTGTGCGGACTGCACAAGCTAATTTGCGACAACACTTAAGGCATATGCATTAAACCCCCTTTTCTCAGAGAATGTCTCAATAAGATATAATGCAAGATGTCGTTTCAGTATACACCTGAGAAACAGTTGAAGCTAAACAATCGTTTTAAATTTATCTATTTTTGTTCTGATGTGTATAACCCGTATCAATATGCCACATATGTCTAAATATGCTGCACAAAATCAAAGACTACACATAATAAACACATTTTTTAAACTAACATCATGATTACAATTTTATTTTATAAAGTATATTGTTATTGCTTTTTCTTATCCATAAGTTTGGTATAAATTGAAACATAAATAGCATACTGAGTAAATTTATACTAATATACTGGAAACAGATTTAATTTATAAAAAAATATTTAAAAGCAAGCAAATGCCTTGAATTGATATCCCCCACCAATTTCAAAATGTTGTGACAGACAGACAGAATGAGGGACATACGGAATGACGGACAACGCCAATGTATTTGGCCGGGGATAAAAAACACTTCCATTCATACTGTTGGACATTCACAAGTCACACAGCATGTTCATGCAAGTTTAGTATTCCAGAGATATCAAGGCCTCACCAAAGAAGTGAAAGTCATAAATGATCAGACAAGGGTTCAACAGTTAATTATTAATTTTCACAAGTGTCTTCCATGTAGTATAATCAGCATTGAAATTCCCATCAAGCTTCAGCAACGTTATTAATTACTTCTTCCGAAATTCTGGACAAAACAAATATCATAATCTGAGTCATGCAGCCATTTTTATCATTAATAATCCCACCTCACATTGCCCAAAGTCATTAAATCAGCAAACGTCCCACTGGAATCTTGGCGAAAATTCATAATTACCATACAATGTGACACTGTTTTATTATGCAAAAGCCCAATGTAATAATTGCCAATTAAAGAAATGTGGCTGGCCCCTAAATCAAATGTGTCGTAGCAGCTCCTTTGGCCCAGCACAGATCCATTTCTGGTACCAGCCTATGCAAATGAGGTTCTTACCAATACAGAACCCTTGGGTGTTGGAGTAAATCTCATCACCTACACAATAAGATATGAGCTTTGTCTGTGAAAAGGGGGTTTAATGTATGTGCGTAAAGTGTCGTCCCAGAGTAGCCTGTGCAGTCCACACAGGCTAATCAGGGACAACACTTTCCGCTTATACTAGATTTTTGCTAAGAAGAGACTTTCTATAAACAAAAAATACAATAATAGCTGAAAGTTCGGTCCCTGATTAGCATGTGCGTATAACTGCACAGGCTAATCTGAGATGACATTTTACACACATGCATTTAACCCTGTTTTCTCAGAGGGAGACTTATATTAATTGCTTCTTGCTTTTGTGTCCGTCTAGCATCATGGGTGACCAATACATAACATAAGTATTCTAGTTCTAGTTTCAAAACTTACAATGTCACTTAATATATTTTGTGACCTTGTGAACAGGTCTTAAGTCAGTACTATAAAACCTGATCGCTGAAGTTTGTTTAGCTCCAAGTATTCTTGAACTTTATGCTTTATAATTTTATGTAATATTGCATGAATGTAGTTTCTGTGCATTTCATGCCCAAGCTTTCATTGGTTTGTTTACTTGTATTTATTGTGAATTATTCCGGGTATTAACAAAGGGTGATGCCACATTAGGAACTTTTCATGGAAATAAAGTATAGTCTTTTGTTTTTATGGTTCATAATCAGGATCAGATATTTATATGTGGAAACATTATGGGATGTCATTTATATGTGGAAACCATATGGGATGTCATTTATATGTGGAAACATTATGGGATGTCATTTATATGTGGGAACATTATGGGATGTCATTTATATGTGGAAACATTATGGGATGTCATTTATATGTGGAAACATTATGGAATGTCATTTCAGACAAATCATTGACTCTGACCTGGATTTTCTTAACCCTTTGCATGCTGGGAAATTTGTCGTCTGCTAAAATGTTGTCTGCTGAATTTCTAAAATTAGCATTTTCTTTGATTTTTTCAAAGAATACTATCAGAATAGCAAACAGTTTGGATCTGGATGAGACGCCACGTTTTGTGGCGTCTCATCTGGATCCAAACTGTTTGCAAAGGCCTTCAAAATCCGGTTCCAGCGCTCAAAGGGTTAAAACTCTAACTTTTGTCTTACAGTTGCCTAAGTTATCAACCTATTTCCTTTGCCATGCCTTCTGCTATTAAATAATTATAATTGATGTATTACAATGTAAAGTGGGATTGTTGGATGTGCTTTGTTAGACTACATCAAAACTGAATACTAATGTTTCTTTTAGTAAAAACTAAAACAGCTGGAAATTGCAGCTTTAAAAGTCACCCCTACTTTAATGGTTCACGTAAATTAATTTGGTAGGAATGCTGGTACACGCACCAGGTCCTAAAATAGGCTTCATGCTATGGTGTACGGACCGGTCCAAAAGTCAAAACCGTATGATACAATCGTATCAGACGGTTTAGCTAGAACCGTATCATATGGTTTCATGACCATAAACCGTCTGATACCATCGTATCAGACGGTTTTGACTTTTGGACCGATTGTACGCTTAACTGTTTCATTCGAAACCATATGATATCATTTGTATCATACGGTTAAGCGTAAACCGTATCATACGGTTTACACTGAATAAATCTATTTTTAAACGGTGCAATAAATTGAATTATACTCGTCATAAACCGTCTGATACGATTCGTATCATACGGTTTCGGATCAGACAGTTTAACGTACAAACAAAATTCTTAAAAGCGTATCATACGGTTTAAAGCGTATCTTACAGTTTATAAACCGTCTGATACGGTTCTAGCTAAACCGTATGATACGATTCAGACTTTTGAACCGGTCCGTACACCATATCATGCAGCCTCTTACAGGGAAGAACCTCATTCACTCTCATACACACACACACACACACACACTTGAAGTAGCTAAGATGTAAGGACATGCAAATACCGGGTAGAACAACTGCACAAGTTTACTTAGAAATGTTTGAAAGTTTACTCTTTTCACTGAATGGATTAGGCTGATGGATAATGTGATAGTCCTAGACAAATGTCAAGACTTGTACTTGGTATCCAAGAAAAGCTGAACTAAAATGTTACTAAATATTAAGATACATATTGTACACTTTTTTTGGTATTAGCATGATTTATTTGATTGTGCATTTTGCTAAAGGCCCAGTCACACCGACTAATGAACAATTGTAACGGAGAGAAAACGGACAAAATATGCAGATTTTGGTTATCCAGTGATAAAATTTACCTGCTCTGCCGCTCAAAACTCTCGCAATTGGTGTGTGAAGCCTAGGAAACACACAATGACCGCACAAGTACCGGTGATGTAACGGGGAGAAAATGTATGTTTAATGGATATGTACCGGATAATTAACGGTATGCTAACGGATATTACCGTGTGAGTAACGGACTTCTACCAGATACAGGCCCAGTCAAAATGAGGTAATGGAAGAGAAACGGACATAAAATCATTTTATGCGTTCGTGTCCGTTCTTATCCGTTTAATGTCCGTTTCATATCCGGTGAATCCGCTCCTTGTGCGGTGATTTCCGGTGACATCCGTTCCATCCGTTGGGAACAACCGGACATTAACGGACATAAACCAGATACGTAACGGAGGTGTAACACATGAGTTCCGAACAAACCCTAAACTAACGTATGAAGACCGCACATGAAACGGACGTCTCTGTCCGTTTTATCCGGTGGAAAATTTTGAACATGCTCAAAACTTCCCAACCGACAGAAGGGATGTCACCGGACATTGCCGCACAAGGAGCGAATTCACCGGATATGAAACGGACATTAAACGGATAAGAACGGACACGAACGGATAAAATGATTTTATGTCTGTTACTCGTCCGTTACCTCGGTGTGACTGGGCCTTAAGGGACAGACTAATGCATTATATTACAATATATCTATAAATCCATAAAGAAGCAGAAGGGGCGGTGAGAAAAGAAGTACAGAGGAACTGACTGGATAAGAAAGGAGAGAGCACTGATATACACTTGGACAGATTAACAAACAGACAGACGGACATTGCTATACAGAAATACTGGACATCAAATTGCCACACTACAAATGCAAATCTCCTGTAAACGGCCTATTTCAGAAGTGGCAAAGACATAAGAGTCATGTTCTGAGAAAACTGGGCATAATGCATGTGCGTAAATTGTCATCCCAGATTAGGCTGTGCAGTCTGCACAGGCTAATCAGCCTGCCCCTGCGAAATGTTGTTCATGATTTCATGAACACTTCAAGCCAATCAGGAACTGTTCATGAACGGTTCTCAAAAAGTTCCTTAACTTGGTTCATGAACTTTTGGACATGAACTGTTCTTAAGACACGTTCATGAACTGTTTATGAATTATTGTTGAACACTTCAAAGTTCATGAACAGTTCTTCATCTAACCATTAATACTTAGTGATGAACATTTCATGAACAATTATTTCTGATGACTTTTCTGAGACAGACTTTGAGGATCCATCATGAATAATTCATGAATTCCTTTGTGCTAGATGTTTCATACATATTTTTGAAAGTAATATTGAAATGTCTAGCATACTAATCTTGTAGATTTGTGAAACCTGTGAAGTTAGTATGAATATGCATAGTATTTTTACCACTGTAAGTAAGAGTTCTTGACCTGTTCTAGAGGATTTTAAGAACATTTGTACAAGAACTGTTCAAGAACTGCCTTCAGAAACAGTTCAATAACTTTTTAAGGACCTTTCCTGTTCTTGAATTATTCTTAAACTATTCTTGAACACTTTAAGAACTTTTTTGAACAACATATTTCCTTCTGATGTTCTTAAACAGGTCTACACAATGTTTTTGAACATATGATGGACTTTTTAAGAATCCAATATGTTCTTAAAAGGATCTGTCATTGTTCTTGGAAGAATTAAAAGAAAAGTTTAAGAACGTTTTAAGGACATCTTATTTCAAGAACAGTTTAAGATGATATCAAGAACTCAAACATGTACATTGCATTGCTGTTTTTACAAAGGAAGAATATTGTGTGCACAGGAAGTTGAAACGGAAGGCACATGGTTTATGTTATATTTGGAAATGTAAGTCTTTAATAAATTACCGGCTAAACTGATCAGCCATTGGTTCCATTTCAAGTTCTTTGGCACTGTAAGTGNCTGTAAGGGATAACAAATTAATCTTTAATTAGTATTATTAAATGAAAAATGAGTTTCTTTTAAATAAATGGTCCGTAATTTGTGAATTACAAAAGGTTGTCACTGAGGAATATATATATATATTTATTCTCCCAATAAACAATATATAATATATTACACGAAAGTAGTTATAGAAGTACAAAAAAACATGAAAAAAATACCACAAACATATCTGTCGAAAGTATTACACAAGTAAGTAGCAATATACAGAATTATAAACAATTCGACAAATATATCGAAGCATAAAAATGTATTGTTACACTACAATTTTAATGATTTATTTAAAAAAAAACTGTTGCAAATTGTTCTAAAAGTTTCTATTTGATCTTTATTAAAAGCAATTATCTCCTCAATTTTGAGCCTATTCTGAAGATATGTATTAAAATGATTGTACTTATTTCTAAAAAAAATAAAACAAACCTCAAAATGTCTGCACAATACAAAAATGTTTACATAGAACACGACTTACTAGTGGAGGACATAATCGCAATCGCAAACCTTAAGACTATGGTAAATGTTATTGGGAGTGATAAAGTTTTTGTCAAGGGAAATCGTTTAGTCCAAAAATCTGAAGCTTGTGCTACCCAGAGCAGAAACGAATGGCAGGAAGTTAACCACTCTCATAGGACGCGTCCGCAACCTATGAGCGCCAGATTAGAACGACAAGAGAGGCGACATCAAACCACGACCGGTGGACATCGCACAAACGAGGACTACACACATAAACGCGATCCGCAGCCACTACGTAACCGACACAGTACGCGGGCTTGGAATACACAGACAGGAAAAAACCATCGTTACCAGGAGCACCAGGACGAAGGAAGTCGTAACTACAGAAACCGCTACCAACCCCTTTACCATAACAACTAAAACCACTTTTAGATGTCATGCGGGTTTTGGAACCCGAACGGTTTCAGTGGGAATGAAACAACCGATAACTACCAAATTCGTAAAAGCTGTATATCCCACCTAAACCTTGATATAATTGGTATACCAGAAACACATTTAAAAAAATGAACAAGTGTTAAATATTGACGGATATACGTGGTACGGGCAAAATAGAAGACATTTAAATAGACGCGCCCCGAAGGGAAGTGGAGGAGTAGGTGTGCTAGTACGAAACACCCTACTTAATTCATTTACCGTTAACAGATTGAGTGATGATAACGAGGGTATTTTATGACTCGCACTTATTCATAAAACCACAAACGAGCAGCTTAAGTTATGTGTGTGTTACCTGCCGCCTTCAAACTCTACGCGATGTTTGGATATAAACGAGTTTCTTGATTCGTTACTAGAAAATATATACGTTTTTCAACATAACTCAATTATCAATATTTTCGGTGATTTCAATATACGTGTTGGCACGAGTGAGGACTTTATCGCTGGTGTAGACAAACTACCATAAAGACAGATCATCAAGACAGATCATTGACTTTCAAACATCACCCTATTGTGAAGCATTCATTTACTTTCTCCTTAGTGCAAATCTGATCATCCTGAACGGTAGAAACTGTATAAATAATGACTACACAAGCATCTCGACTAGAGGTTGTTTAGTTGTTGACTACTGTTTGGTACCATATGAGCATTTACACCGATTCAGGGACTTTAAAGTTATAAGAGCGACAGAGTTAATACAGGAAAGTCTCGACATAAGCATACTAGAACGTATAACTATACCAACCCATGGGAAAGACGCAAAAATCTTGTCGGACACGAGGTCCGATAACTTTTAAAATTGGTCGAACCTCACCAGATTTTATCGGACCTCATTCTTCTTTAACCAAAGAATAGAAAAACAAATATTTTTATTATTATGACGTATTTTTATGACGCTCACAATGTTTATCAAATCTTGACACGGAACAGGCAGCGTGTGGTTCCCTTTTTCAATTTACGATCACCACAACGCTCGAAACCAGTAAAATTCAATTCAACCACTCAATGATGTGTCGCCTACGTCACGAAACAATTTGCAATATTTGACTGGTTCTAAGAATCGCGCTTGCAGTTTGTTAAGTCACCAGCAAAGACAGCCAGTTCGACTTTGATTTTACATATTTCTAGTTTCGAGGTCATTTTTAATCAAAGTTTTACATATTGTTGTTTTTTTTGTCGGACACGAGGTCCGACAATTTCGGAAATATTATCGGACCTCGTCAAATTTTATCGGATTTGTCCGAGGTCCGACGTCTTTCCCATGGGTTGACTATACCAGACCATTCTATCCTACAGTGGTCAATAACTTTCACAAGCGCGGAGGAAAACACACCAAGTGAAATATTGAAAAGGAAAATACAACCCAATGCACCAAACATTAAATACGACCGACGAAATATACCAGATGAATTTATGAATAACGCCGTTATATATGAGCAATTGAGACAAAAAATCACTGAATTAGAAGCCAACCAAAATAGACAGGAATCGATTTACATGTCTTACAATGAGTTTTTCAGTATTATGGTTGCGGAAATGAATACTCATTTAAACCCAAGGGAGGTTACTCGTAGTAATTCAAACAGGAAAAGAGGACGAGTTGAACAATGAATTGACGTCGGAGTGGTCCGATTTTCGCATAAGTGAAAAAATTTGGCTAAAATGCAAAAATAATTCTCAAAGACAAAGACTTAAAGCAGCATACGTTCAGAAACGTAAACAGTTTGACAAATCGGTACAGAGACGAAAACGAAACTATTGGTATGAAGAACAACAAAACCTGCTTAAAGCATGTAACAACACAAACAGACACGATTTCTGGAAAGAAATAGGAAATATCGGCATAGGAAAAGAGCGAAACAAATTAATTCCAATGGAAGTTATTCTTGAGGACGGTACAATATCAACCTTACCACAACAGGTGCTTGATAAATGGAAAAAGTCGTTTGAAACACTTTATAACATACCGACGACAGAAACGTATAGCACATTCGAAGCTAGATCACCACTGGCTGTTGGACAACATACACTAAATAACGGTATAGACATATTAGAGATCGAGAAAGCAGTTAAATCACTAAATAAAAACAAAGCCCCCGGATATGACGGAATACCAGCGGAAACTTTAAATAATAAGCTCACGATATACTTTTTACACAGTCTGTTCAATGTTTGTTTTGACACCGGCAGTGTACCTTCAACATTGCAATACGGACTTATTACCCAAATTCTTAAATGTAGTAATTCCGACAAAAGAGATCCAAATAATTACTTTTGTCGCATACGTGGACTTTTCTAAAGCCTACGACCGAATCAATCGACATAAATTATGGTCCAAGCTAGAAAATAGTTACGGCTTAACCGGTAAATTCTTAAATGCTCTGAAAGCCCTTTACCATGTTTACGCATCCGTTAAATGTGCTGTGCGGGTAAATTATTACACTTCGGAATGGTTTGACGTAAAATCGGGATTAAAACAAGGCTGTTTGGTCTCAACGACTTTGTTTAACCTCTTCCTCAACGACATAAGCGAGCTATTCGAGCAATCAAACATGGGCGTGACAATTAACGGCACAATTATAAGTCACTTGTTTTACGCAGACGATTTAGTTTTAATCACAGAGAATGAGGAAGATCTCCAACACCTATTAACTTTATTATCACAGTGATGCGATATAAATAATATGAACATTTATACTGATAAATCGAAGATTATGCATTTTCGACCCCCTTCCAAACAAAAAACGAAGTTTAATTTCAAGTGCAATGATAACGTTATAGAATGCGTGGAAAGCTACCGTTATCTTGGCTTAATGTTAACTGACACCTTGGACTATAACGTGACGGCAAAACATGAAGCGCAGTCAGCTACACGAGCCCTTGGTCTTATAATCGCCAAGTTTAAAGCATTGGGTGGGATGCCATACGAAGTTTTCTAAAAACTCTACGAGGCATGTGTCTGGCCTACCATTAGCTACGGAGCCGCAATATGGGGGACCAGAGAGTTCTCGTGCATTAATGCAGTCCAACATAGAGCTGCCCGCTTCTTTCTGGGGGTCGGGAAGTACACGCCAAATGCCGCTGTGAACGGGGACATTGGATGGACGCCACCAATAGAAAAACAGTGGAAAGCCGTTATCACTCATTGGATAAGACTCTCAAATATGGACACCAATAGACTTAACAATTTTGTGTTTAGAGCTATTTCTTCTCACAATAAATGCTGGCCACATTTTGTTAAAATTACCGTTAAATCGTTTACTGAACATGATTTAAACATAAATACCTATGTCAGTAAATCACAATTAACACGAATAATTGATTTGTTCCAATCAAATATGTCAAATAAGTTAAATCAGACATAGTTAAATCAAATTAATTCAGCTACTGGTAACGGTTACAGTGCAGGTGGAAATAAATTACGCCTTTATAAGACTTTTAAAAATACATTTCAAGCTGAACCTTATGTTAAGAATAGAACTATAACAAGAAATGAAAGGAGTGCTTTAGCCAAGTTCAGGTGCGGTGTAGCACCCTTAAAAAAATGAAACTGGTCGTTACCAAGGAATTGTTTTAGAACAACGAACTTGTTTTTACTGTAAAACTATGGTGAAAGACGAAACCCATGTTTTACTCCAATGTCCATTGTACAATACATTGAGAAATGAAATTGTATTAAAAGCGACATCCATCAATAATGAATTCAGTTCATTGTCAGTGCCTGATAAGATTTTATTCCTACTCTGCGATGAAAATATGGTAAAATATAGTGCCAAAACCTGTCTTGAAATACTAAGATTAAGACGTAACTACATGTAAAAATAATGTATATTGAATTTTATTATTATGTTGTTGTAAATATTATATACTCATATGTATAGATATATATTTGTGTATATGTTGTACATACAAACGTAGATAAATATTTTATTTATTATTTTACCTAACCTTTTATTGTTTAGTAATATCGTCTTATATGACGTAGGTTCATACATTTTATAGTCTCTCGTAACTCTATTAGAGTGGTTCTATACATGAACTTTTTTGTAATTTGCTACATGTTTTATATACCATGAATGTATAAAAGTGAGACTCAAATAAACTTTCTGTCTGTCTGTTTGTCTGTCTGTCTGTCTGCTCAGTGTATGGGCTCCATAAGTGTTATCGCAAGCACCAAATTAAGCAGCGGTTACTCAAATATAGTTTTAATATATACGATCACTCAATTGTATTTGTGTGACCAATATTTATTCGAGCAGCGGGATTTTTCAATTGTGATATTAGAACTTGTAGTCAGGATCTCGCCTTCATAGCACATGGCTGCAATTATTCGGCGCGAAAAACACATATCTGGATATCAGATACTCATTTATTACCGGGGTATCTACATTTTCACCGAGTTAAATATCAAGTGTGTTAACGTTACGTATTCTTTATTTCAGAAGACATCCAATTTCAAAAGCTTATATAATGGCGGGACCGCATGTCGTGAAATGCGGTTTGACGCAGTCACGCATCACGTGTTCTCTATGAAATCACACCAGCACCTTAAAGAAAAGATTATAATTTTGATGTTGAATTAGTTAAAACGTATTTCATGCATTGAAAATTCATGTTCACGTTCTATTCAATTTGCTTAATATTTAATAAATTGATTTTGTAACCATGGCCGTTGTTTTTCTAATCGTCGGGCGTCCATCAAAGGATTAAATACAGATATCAAAGATTCGGAAACGGTTGTAACAAGTCATGAGCCATGGTCACATATTAAAATGATTTTGCGTTTCTTATTCAACGCTTGATCTGTTATACAAGTGCGCAATATGAAACGACTATATCCTGAATTAAATCTCGAAGTGTTTTAACATATCAATCAATTTTAATTGCTATGGACGTGTCTGAACTTTCGATAAACGCATGTGGAGCATAAATCAACCCTATGTTTATTTCACACATCACGTAACATCACACGTATGTAAGGAAATCGCCGTCGTTAGCAACAATAATTGCACAATACCTTTGAAATATTGTCTTAAATTATGGTGCCTTGCTTGAGCGTTCTGCTAGACGCATGACTGCTACCTCCTTTGGTGACATAAATAGAACTTTACGCGTCGTTACCTGTAACAATTTAGTGGAAGTTGAAAATCATTTCCGCGATCAAAGAGGAACATATGGTCACACGATAGTTCTCAACCTAGACGAGGTATTTTTTTTGTAGATAATTATCGTTAAATGACCCAAAACCGATTTAACTTCATGGATTGATTGTTTTTGGAACGGATTTAACCAAAATGTGGAACGATCGTTCTTAAGTACACACAGTTTGTAGTTTACGTATACCGCATGGATGACAAAATAGTGTGCGTCATTTATAATAAAGAAACGATTGTAATACGCCTGTTTTTTTTAAAAAAGAAGAGGAAAACACGTGTCCTTTTATGAGAAGCCCGTGCGGCTGACAGTTGGCGTGCGTACGAATCTTTGTCCAGATTATAACTGTGACAAATATGGATAGATATTAATGACTGCAATGATGAACATAGTGAGACAGATTGTTCCGCTCCAAAAAAAGATACCTAAGTCTCAGGTCAAGTTCACAAAGCAAGGTCACAATTTAAAATAAGAACCAGTCATAAACTAGTTGTATGAATCATAACATAGATAAGGTCGCATTTCAAGGTTAAAATGTCAAGTATAAGAAATTATTCCTTTTCAAATTGTCCGGAGCATATCTTTGTGCAGCATTGCTGGATGTAACTCGGTATTAATGATAAATTTGTTCGGACGGTGCGTCACTCTCAAGGAATCAGAACCATAGGTAGATGCACAAATACCGCACACATACCTTTCAGTATTAGTTTTCGATTTTGTTCTGCTTACTCATTGAAACTTTACCCACGAATGACGTGCATTTTTGACAACGGTTCTCTTGTTAACCTTAACTAAGACCACATAATACATGATATAATTCAAGTACATGTTAACTTAAATCGAGGGATTAGTCAAATTATGATTTTATTCTTACGTCTTGGAATTTGATGGTAAGTATGAGCGTTTGTGCCGACTTAATGCGAAATTGAAGTATATATCTTTCCAACATGCACCGTGTTGCGCGAGTTATCGACGCTTGTGCCATAGATCCGTATATGACTGTCTATACATGATTGTTGTTGGTACAATCATCACCATAACACGGAGTATGAAATGAGCCGCGTAATACGAAAATGAGTCTTATACCGTATGCGGCCAGCGTAGCTCCAGACCAGCCTGCGCAGTCAAGTCGTGAGCTTCGCTGTCCATGGCAAGTTGACCAGGCAAGGTTTCGCGGTCTCATCAGTTAAAATTGTAGCTGCTCACCGGATGGAACTCTCACAGGAAACAAGCTGATATATAACGAACAGAGTATCGTTGTAAAACGACTAACTAATTCACACACAAATGAGTGCCGACAATAAACGCATCATTGTAAAATCAAGCTGTCATTTCTAATTGTTTATCTCAGTATGCTAGAGTCAAAATATATGAGCCGCTCTCTGTGAAAATGTGGTTAATTGCATATGCGTAAAGTGTCGTCCCGTATTAGCCTGTGCAGTCCGCACAGGCTAATCAGGAACGACACTTTCCGCCTTATTAACTTAATTTTCGTCAAGAAGATTCTTCCTTTAAACGTCAAATACAATAGAAGTGAAAAGTGGCTCCCCTGATTAGCCTGTGTGGACTGCACAGGCTAATCTGGGACGACACTTTACACACATGCATTACACCCTCTTTTCACATTATATGTTAACATGTCGATCAAAAGCGACGAATTGAAAGTATTTCTAAAATACACAATTAATAAACTAAGGTTACTGTTTATATCCCAGAATACTGCTCATCAGGGACTTCTTACACACTGAGTGAAATTTCCATAGTTCGTCAAAAGTTTTGTTTGATTAATATTAATAAGTAGCGTGTTGCGTTTTGCCCACTCATCCAAAATATAAATATTGAATTAAATTAATCTGTTGAATATTTATCAATATGTACCAGTCGTTTGTTATATATATGCGGACCACTAGCATGGCAAAATGTGGAATTAAAGCTATGCGATATGAATTGTGCAGAAAATAACAACCATTGAAAATTAGCAGGCAAAAAAAATTTCAATTGAAATACACGAAATATAACCGATAATACAAAAACAATATATTAATACATATCATTTTAAATGTAGACATGATTGCTCACCAAACATTTTCGTGCTTACTTATAATAATAATAATTTAATTAACCAAGTCATGTTTATCATCATTTTGCTCTAGATCGATGGAGGGCCGTCGCAAACTCCCTCTGTATGTCTATTTTACTATCATTCTGAATGGAAACCGGAGATTGCTTCCCACCAGGCGCTCCTTCCGGTTCCGCGATGGCCGGCGGCTCGAGACCCTTGCGCATCCACTCGAGACTCATCACATCGTGGATCCCCGGACGCTCCATGTAGTTGGCCCGGAAGAGGCTGAGAATTACGGACTTCACTTCCGGTGTGACGTACTTGAACTTGTGCCAGGGAAAACTGAGCTTCCGCTGCTCTTCGAGAACGCCGGAGTTGCCTGGATTTTAAGTAATTGTTTGAGAAACTCGTGTTTTGTTAAAAAAATCAAAACTGTGAAAAGATACTAAATCTAAAGTTCTTGACCGTCAATTTTATTAGGTTTTTAAAAATTGTCATCCGGGTCATGACACATTATACAATTCTTTAAGCATTTTTATGTTGACCAGTATAGAGAGACAGCGGTGGATGAGGGCGTGGGTTCGTGCAAAATGGAACAGGTTGCAGCACCCTGCTTTTTCGCTCTAGACCCATCACGACTGAGCAGTGTTTTACATAATATATATATAAAAAAAACCTGTAAGATGGAACTAGGAAATACAATAAGGTTGCCAACAATATTAATTATTATTATTTATTTACGTTGGAAATATATATATTTACCTTTGCTTTCATCGTAAGGCATCTTCCCCGTGATAAATATGTACAGGATTACTCCCATGGCCCACATGTCCGCTTTCTTGGGGTCGTACGGTTCTCCTCTAAGTATTTCCGGCGAAGCATACGACTTTGAGCCACAATACGTTTTGCTGAGCTCTTTCATCGAGTGACTTTTCACAAAACCGAAATCACATATTTTAATGTTGAAACACCTGTCGAGAAGAAGATTTTCCAGCTTAAGATCCCTGTGTGTAATGTCTTGATCATGAAGGTAGCGCACCGCATCACCGACTTGTCGAATCCAGATTCTAGCGAGGTGGTCTTTGATGGCACCCGATTTCTGGATGTAACGTAGGACATCGCCATTTTCGGCATACTCCAGTATCATATACACTCTTGAATTGTCTTCAAACATGTCGATCATTCTAGCGATGTTCGGATGCTTCATTCTCGGCCAGATTGAAAGCTCTCGTGGTAAGAACCGAGATTGAAAGTCTCTGGGGGCCTTGTTTCTGTCCACAATTTTCACCGCAGCGTTCGGACAGTCGTAGTTCTCTAGACAATGGGCGAATTTTACTTTCGAGTAACTTCCACTGCCCAATGTCTGTTTCACCAACAGCCCTTTTTTAGCAAGTACCGCGCGGTACGTGGGACGGTAAACAACAGTCTCCATTTTACTTGAAGAAGATTTCTTCACTTCGAAGGGCTCCACCTCCGCTTTCATATTTTCCAGGTCGCTTCTTAGTTCCAATTCCCAGGAAGAGGAATCTTCCTCTCCCTCAATCTTTGCCCGCTTTGAAGGGTGCATCGAACACGAAGTTTTTTTAATGAAATTAAATCAAAAACATTATTGAAAAATATGGAATGATTCAACTAACTGTCATTAAACATCATAATTAAATAACTGTCATTGTTTCTGTTATTTTGCCACCATTTTGAATTTTCCGCTCCTTGGCAACTTTGAAACGAGGTTTATGTGTATCACATGATTAAAAACATGCGTTCTTCTCTTGGAAACGTCGCATAAACAATCGTCATTTCAACGTCGCGTATGTGACGTCATAATACAAAAACGCGGGCAGGGCTGGCCTTAGAAAAGGCGCGCGTTTCTTTAGAACGTCATTTTTATTGATAATAATAATATTACTAAACAATATGTATATTATCGATTATTTAGTACGGATAAGTCGAAATTCCTAGATACCGTTTATGTTTTGGTATTTAGCAAAAGCTCGTTTCCGTCTGATGGCTGTAGTATATAAAACACATTTTGAACGATGATTTTTCGTTGTTTTTCGTTCGTTTTTTTCGTACGCTCGATCGTTTGTTCGTTGGTCTGTCTGTATGTCGGTCATTTAATGAACATATGAAAAATATTAAAAAATATGCAAAACAAGCCATTTCAAGAATTTTTGGAAGCATTAAAGGAGCTAAAGTTCTGAAATCTAAAGACAACCGCATGCGCGCGGTTTGATACATATTATTGAGTTTGTACTGGCAAAGGGTGCCCACGGCCTTCTTGGTCTTCTTATTTCTTTATTTTGTATAGCTATGCAATGACCAGCTCACTGTCACCAGGTAAACACATGTAAAGGGACCTTTTAAAGTTTTGGTAAATTTACAAAATGGAAAAAAATGTTTCACAATTGCAAATTTTCGTTGCAGTTATGATATTTGCGAGAAAACAGTAATACTGAACATTTACCATTCTCTAAAATATCCATTATATGCTTCTTTTAACGATTTAAAAACATGAACATTATAAAGCGTTACAAACGCGAAACTGTATGAGCACGGATGGCCGAGTTGTTAAAGTGGTAGACATTTTCACCAAGGGTCAGTGGTTCGAGGCTAATTGAGGATTACTTTTTTTATTCTTTAATTTTATGCTTTTTTTTACTGGATCTATTTAGTTCCAATGTTTACATTTATCATTTCATGATAAACTTCAATACATGCCAAAATCTGTGTAAAAAAGATCCCTTTAACAGCGATTATGAATAACTATTTAAACTAGTAAGTTTGAAACACTATCAGCGACGTTTTCTGTAAAAAGCGCGAACTGCCCATGTATTTCGGGTTGAATTAATTGAGTGAGCCTCGCTCTGTGAAAAGGGGGTTAAATGCATGTGCTTAAAGTGTAGTCCCATATAAGCATGTGCAGTCCGCACAGGCTTATCAGGGACGACACTTTCCGCCCAGACTGGATTTTTGCTAAGAAGAGACTTTCTTTAAACGAAAAATATTATTAAAGCGGAAAGAGGAGTCCCTGATTAGCCTGTGCGGACTGCACAGGCTAATCTGGAACGACACTTTACGCACATGCATTAAGCCCCCTTCTCACAGAGCGAGGCTCATAGGTAAAAATTGAATGGTTTGTATGCTCTAATACAGACAATGCACGTTTTTGTTCATTTACGCGCTCAGACAATTACCCATTTTTCGTGTGTTTGTGAACATTTATGAGCTGACATTATACGAACCCTATATACAGGTTCCAGCGCTCGTAAATATGCACTCCTTCTTGCAATGTCAAACACGTTTCCGTGAGCATTATTTCTAGATACAGCTGTCGTCTAGCGTGTATAACGTGCATTGACGCCTGCATTCGGCTCCGGGTGAATCATTACGGAAAATATCAATTACTTTAGAGCGTTTTTGCCCTCCACATAAATTTCAGTTCAAAGAACGGTACAACACAGAGCTCCATTATGGACCATAAAGTTAAAATAATCAAATTACTCAAGTTAATAATTACTTTACTGAACTTGTTTTTTTTAAGTATAATACCCGTCCATCTATGTTACTAAATATGAACTAAAACAGTTTTTAAAGGGACCTTTTCACGTTTTGGTAAATTGATAAAATTAAAACAAATGGTTTCCGATTTGCAAATTTTGGTTGTAGTTATGATATTTGCGAGGAATCAGTAATACTGAACATTTACCATGCTCTAAAATATCCATTATATATGCATCTTTTGACGATTTAAAAACCTGAAAATTAGAAAGAGCTACTAACGAGAAGCGATTGAATAATTTGGAGAGTTCTGATGTTATCGTTATATTTTGTGACATTACGAGGATTGTGTATATAATGTATAAAATACACCACTATCTGTATGAGCACGGATTGACCGAGTGGTTTAAGTGCTAGACGTTTACTCCAAGGGTCAGTTGTTCGAGCCCAGTTGACGTGTACTTTTTTACTGGAGCTATTTAGTTCACATGTTTGCATTTATCAAATTAAAAGCATTTAATGACAAACTTCAATACATGCCAAAATCTGTGAAAAGGCCCATTTACATATTTGTGGCGTGTTCTGAGAAAACTGGACAAAATGCTTGTGCGTAAAGTGTCATCCCAGATTAGCCTGTGCAGTCCGCACAGGCTAATCCGGGACGACACTTTCCGCCTTAACTGGATTTTCGCTAAGAAGAGACATCATCAAAACGAAAAATGTCATAAAAGCGGAAAGTGTCATCCCTGATTTGCCTATGCGGACTGCACAGGCTAATCTGGGACGACACTTTACGCACAAGCATTTTGTCCAGTTTTCTCAGAACACGACACATTTTACAGATGGTAGCACATTCCAATTTTCATTTTCGCAGTCGAACATATTTATCTATTTGAATAATTTCGGTTTCCATCTTGTTAAAACATGTTGCGTCTGGAAATAATACACGAGGGTCTTACTGCGTTACTTTTTCATCAAAAAAGTTGGCAAAATTATTCCCAAATAGCGTGCGACCGCACACTAGCAAGCACGAATATAAAACATATAGAACATGACGTCATTAAATGGAAATTGTTATTGGAAATGATCTTATTCAGAGTGTCTAACTCCAGGCAATAACGTGCTATTTTGTCCTGTTATAAATTGTTGATCTGAAAACATGGATGAGAATGGGGAGGGGGAGGGAGAGGGAGAGGGGGAGCTTTGCTAACTGTTTTTGATGTGCACTTTCAGAACCACATACCTGTTTGTAAATTTACTCAAACTTGACTTCTTGCTCTCTTGTAGATTCGTCTTTGTTGTTTTTAATGTTATAACTATAACATTGTTAAATAGATTCTTAATGTCGTAATCAAATTGTCCTACACCTTTTCATGTAATAATACTTTATTTAACAACTTATGAAATTTAATAATGATAACATTTCATGCTTTTATATATGTGACTATGTTACTATATCATGTTTACTCGTGTACTGTATGTCTATTGTATCTTGAATACACCAAACCATTTACATACACAATTAATACCTTTAGCTAAAAGCAAAGGCTACGCCACGCCATGATTGTTTAATACATATTTTGAACCAACGATATGGCGTAAAAACGTTGCTTTTTTCCCACTAACCCCACCGACCCTAATGTGTGTGTCTATAGGCTAAATTCTGCTTTATTCACTAAACTTATTATTCAGTCTGTCATCACTTGTACAAAATTTGATCATATTTAATAAATTAAATATAACTAACACTAATTCAAGAATAATGTGAAATAAAGATTAGGAAGATTTCTGCACGTTATTGCATATTTTTAACTGTTGGGAGTCGTGAACAAAAATAACAAAACATGTAGAGTAAACTTAACTGCCATACTTTTTAAACGATGTTACTGAACAACACATGACTTTTTTGCCCTGAATGTATTTTAATCATCTATGAAGTAACATACAGTATATATATATCATGTGTTCACCATTGTTTTGTGCTGCATTGAACATTACGTCAACAACCGCATATGACGATAAAGATCTTTGCGGTTATTGAAAATGTGATATGATCTAAGGGAAATAACTGCATGTTTTACTTGTGCTTTACTTCTCATCGTTTATAATGTGTGTTTTTGTTCGTGAAATTTTGTTACAGCAAGTGTGATGCTTAAAGGAAGTTATAGAAACTTTTTTCTTTTTGTTTTCCTTCTCAAATTAAAATTCTAGTTTAGTTATCATAGGTATATGTGTTGTCCCCAGGTTATAATAATACAATTTATTGCATGACTTCAAGAATGCAAAAGTTTGTGAACTAGTACTTTTGAATAGCATCTAAAGAATTATTTAAATATAAACAAACATGTTTCAACAACACTCAGCTTAAAATCAATTGAAGCTCAATCATATGCTTATTGACATTATTTGAAAGTGAAAAACGACTACAACATCACGCAGGCAAAATGTAATACAGAACAAAACATATATCAATCACGTAGTCTCATTTTCAACTCAGGCTAGACATTCACATGTTTTCCTTAATTTTCTGCTGAATCCTTTCTTGTGTTCGGCGGGTCGACAGAGCAAACACGAGTCCCTTCTCGTTCATACATGTAGAACTTGCCGTCTGTCCGTTTGGTTAAGATGTTTGATTTCAGATACATTGATTGGAATATGCAACCATGTGATACTACAATGCAACAGAACTCAAACAGGAATTCGTGAATGATAATGAATAATGTGTAGGGTATATCAACACTGATTGTAAAACATTAACATCGATTACATCTCGTTTATACATATTTATCTTACAAACATATATAATTAAGTATAAATTATTAGCTCAGTTGTGTTCAATTTATATTTTATCCAATATATTATACTACCAAACGTGTTGATAAAGATATGAATGAACGGAGCCATTTCGCCGTTTCACATGTGTGGAAAAATTGATAAGACTCTTTGCCTTTTCTGTTCATAAAATATTTATTGAATCATTTCTTTCAATGCAAATTTCTGTAAAAAAAAATAACTGTTAAATCAAGCGTTTTGCTACAATATTGAATTTCTAAAGAGGTTTTCCTTTACCGGAAATAAATCTGCAGAATTGTAAGCATTCAGCAACGAGGCTGACTCCAGCGAAGCCAACAACCAGAATTGCGTAATTGGCACGTGCAGCAAGCGTAATTTGCAACTGCACGTGATTGACAGGCCGTAATGATGCGTGTGATTCAATGCGCAAACGTATTTGACAGAAGAACTATTTTACAGATGAAAGCACATTCCGTTTTGTATAAATCTCTGATACTTCCGAAATTTTGGTTTGAAATCAAGCATAATAAATATGGTCAACAACATCTCTCAGCCATGCGGTAGAGGGAAACTCGGAACCCCAAAAGGAAGTTGTTCTCGTCACTAAATAGGGCTTGGACGGATTTCCCTCTGAAGAGTTTTGTCAAAGAGATGCTAATTAAATTACACATCACTTCTAGAGCTGTATAATAGACAACATCATACAACTGGGGAACGAGTATCGAGGGCGGCTTTGGAGGTTTATATTTTTTTAGTTGGTTGTATTTTTATATAATTTGTTTGAGGTGATAACTATGATAAGGCGTAGTGTATTGCACTAGAACCTGGTCAAAAAGTTCAATATCAATGTTACCATTCAATGAAAACAAAGGGAATCAGTAATTACCGATTTCGTCAGCATGAATGGATTAAACAAATAACTTAACAGAATAAATCAGCACTTTGAGAAAGTGTCACACTCAAAAACCAGATCAATTGGTCGAAGGTCAATGTCACAAGTCAAGGTCAACATTAAAAATTAAATATATATAGTCCTTAACGTTTTGCCCGCAGCATTATGCTGTCCCTCGTAGATTGATATTCAAATATCTGACCACAGCATATTGCTCGGATTATTGCGTATAAATCCCTTGTCCATAGGTCCAAGGGCATTGTCACAATTCTTCACAATTCAAGATCTCCAATATTATAATTCATCCTGAGCACGTTCTATTGAGCATGGATGGATTCATATGTGGCGTGTTCTGAGAAAACTGGGCAAAATGCTTGTGCGTAAATTGTCATCCCAGATTAGCCTGTGCAGTCCGCACAGGCTAATCAGGGACGACAATTTCCGCTTTTATGGAATTTTTCGTTTAAATTATGTCTCTTCTTAGGGAAAATCCAGTTTAGGCGGAAAGTGTCGTCCCGGATTAGCCTGTGCGGACTGCACAGGCTAATCTGGGATGACACTTTACGCACAAGCATTTTGCCCAGTTTTCTCAGAACACGCCACATAT
>VMBQ01000748.1:0-51763 GCA_007657795.1 Dreissena rostriformis | reverse complement strand
TTTTGGGGGAAAAATCACGCGAAATGCCAGATTTTGGGGAAAATAAGGAAAGTCTTAAATAATCACTTTAACATATTTTAAAGTTTTTAAAACGAATTCAAGGCAACAGATAATTTTATTATGCAATATTTTCTATTTTCTTCACTGGATCAGGTTAACTTTTGTATTTAAAGGTTAAATTTTTTTTTATTTTTTTGGGGGAAAATCATTTTTTTGGGGAAAAAAATTCTGTCAGAGGGGAAAAAAAAATCTAGGGGAAAGGGCCGAAATTCGGCGGGTGTTTCAGAAGGAAAAAAAAAACCCTGCGGTAATTAGCATTTTTTTATGCAAGAGAAACTGAAATCCGGTAAAAATAATACCATTTTATATGCATAATAATTGGATTTGGCACCTTTATAGGGCTTTAACCGTGGAAATACAAAAGCCCATTAATATCAAGTCGCACCATACCACCGTATGTATGCTAAATAGGCGACCATATACACCCGTTTACAGTATGACAATCCAACAATACGATCGCCTGCATGCGTGAAACGCACAATTAAATTTACGCAATGAGGAAGTTTTAAACATTGCAGACGAGATTCAGAGTTCGTTATTGTAGTGAATGTCACGGTTCAGTTATTAACGTTGAAAAAAAGAAGACTTAGGATAAGAACCATCTCTAGATTTTATATTTATTCTTTTAACAACGGATGTGTGCGGCTAAGGTAAGGTTTAAGTTTGTTTTCTGATGCAAAGCAGCTATGCTATTAATTAAACATAGTTTATTTGTCGTGTCTTATAAATGTACATATAACACTGAGCATAAAAAACGGCAGTAATAACAGTTGGTTAATGAAAAATACTAATCTATGTTAAAGTTGTTTTAATAAAATGAGATATTAGTTGATTGTCCAAGAAATCTCAAATCAAAAATGCAAGCGTATTAAACACACTTGGTGGAGTAGCCAAGGGATAGGGTATTGCTTATGTATATTAAACTCATATGCATGCTTTTAGTAAATATTCAATGCGTAATACAACGTCAACACCATTGTGTGCGTTAACAACAATTTTGTTTTGTAGATACAATAACTTGACATTTCTAACATACATGTCTACGTCATGTTGATAAATTACTTTCTCGCTTTATGACTAATAAAAGGACATATTACATGCACGTGTACAGATATCGATGGTGAGGGGAGGTGTGTGAGAAACACTCATGTATATGTGATAGTGCCATATGTGTAGTCACTTTAAAAATCCATTTAACAATCAATATTAGCATTTGAAGATTTTATTCTTTGTACTGATCAATAAATATGCAAAAACATGGTATATAAATGTATACCGCATTGTTAATTATAGCTCAATATAATTATGTACATTCACATTACACAACATACGATTGTGTAATTAAATACATTTATAATATTGATGATTTAAGTATTTATAAAATTGATAAATTTTGCCTTTTATTAAATAATATTGAAACGTTTCTGATATCGCAGTTTTCAATCCGACCTTATTAAGACGTTAATAATACTTAACAGCTGATTTAACCATAGGACACCCAATTAACACAATGTTTTGTTGAATGGTTTTTGTTTCAATCGGTATATCAACCAATAATACAAAGTAACATGCATTCCGTAATCTGTCATGCTGTATCATTTATATACTAATCATTTAATTGCACATAATGCAAAACTATGCCGTCGTATGAGAATTTAGAATATCATAAGAACACTTTGAAACTTTCATCACATAGAAAAAAAATTCTAATAGTCTACATTCTTGCAGAATATCGTTTACCACTACCAAGTGTGTGTTAGTACATGCACGATATAAATAACAAGATAAAGGATTTCCGCAGTGAAATCAACATGGGTGTTTCCTTTGTATGATCCGGTATATAAATGTTAACATCCGTAGATATATCAGTTAAAACTTTACTTTGCCATATACAAAATAACACAAGTGAATCAAACGTATATACATGAATATACAAGATTTCAAAGTCCAGTAAAAAGTGAAGGATCCGACGATGTGTAAGCTTTTATTTGAAATCCGATTTAATTAGCATTGTCTTAGGTAAACCTTTGACCTGTTATAGCTGACTGTTCAGAGAATATGAACAATTGTCGCATAACGAAGGCTGTGAAGCTATGAAAATCAAGTGCCACTTTTTGTTGAACCTTCTTATTTCAACAGTTTTACTAAGCATATGTAAGTTTTTAACTTATCTTTTTCATGTAAAGGACAATTATAGTATTCCTTAAGTTATCGCCGTTAATTGTATTAGTATTTCTGAATTAAAGCGAATATACACGATTTTAATGTCACAATTGTGTCGCAAACTTAAACAAATCTATGCCTATGAACGAGGCATGAAAAATAAAATAAATTAAATATCTTTTAATTTGCCACAAATCAAATATCGTTTACTTTAATTAAACACCAAACGACTCCGATACCGACACTTTTGCTCGTATTTGTTGTAGAACCTACAGTTGTGTATTCATGTCTTATGAAAACAATTTGAACAACATAGTAGCATTTCTCGACTCTGTACATATATTTTGAATATGAATTAGTTTTCGACTGTACAATATAGAATAATTTTTAATTGTATAAAAATTGTGAATTTCCTGTTAACTCTGATTTTAAATTCTATTTTTTTTATTCATCGACCTTTTTTTTTTTTTTTTTACTAAGATCATATGTACGCAATTTGAAAACACCAGTTAAAAAAAATATTTATAAAATCGTAATAATGATAGTTTCTACATGATATACTGTACATAAGTAATACAATATATTCTTTTGTGCACATTTAAGAATACTATTAACATTATTTTTTCACACTTATTATATATATAGTAATCGTATAGGACGCTTCCATCACAATACACAATAATTAAGCATGTATGGTAGTTAACCTAGTTTAGTAAAACTACAAATAGTTTTTTCCTGCTGTCTTAAATTGCTGTGATCGACATTTTCATTTAAATTTATTCTTCATGTTTATTTTGCTGATCATCTTCAATGTCACATACATGTTATTACACATCTGCAATCAAAAGCTCAAAAAGCCACATAATTTGTTGCAATGGTCTAAAAATTACTTAACCGTGGAAATTCAAAAGGCCATTAATATCAGATCACACGAACCAAAGTATGTATGCTAAACAGGCGAATAGATACACCCGTTAACAATATGGCAATCTAACAATGTGATCGCATGTATGCGTGAAACGCACAATTAATTGAGCCTCGCTCTGTGAAAAGTCGCACAGGCTTATCATGGACGACAAATCCGGCTGAACTGGATGTTTGCTAAGAAGAGACTTCCTTTAAACGAAAAATATCAAAAAAGCGGAAAGTGTCGTCCCTGATTAACCTTTGCGGACTGCACAGGCCAATCTGGAATGACACTTTACGCACATGCATTAAACCCCTTTTTCACAGAGCGAGGGTATTCGATGAGGAAGTTTTAAACATTGTAGACGAGATTCAGAGTTTGCTATTTAAGTGAATGTCACGGTTCAGTTATAAACGTTGAAAACAAACCTAAGGATAAGAACCATCTCTTGATTTGATATGAGCCTCGCTCTGTGAAAAGGGGGTTTAATGCATGTGCGTAAAGTTTCGTCCCAGATTAGCCTGTGCAGTCCGCACAGGCTTATCAGGGACGGCACTTTCCGTATGATATATTTCATTTAAAAATAGCCTCTTCTTAGCAAACTTCCAGTTTAGGCGGAAAGTGTTGGCGGACTGCACAGGCNTTCGAACTAGTATCTTACCTTTAATTATCCTTTAAAATCCACAAATAATCCTTTTAACACAATAATTGTCGATTTTACATTTAGGGTCTTTACTAATTATTTTAGCATATTTAAATAAAGACCCTTATGACATTCTTATCACTTTTCAAAATTAATGTGTTTATGAACTCGATAAACATTCAACTTTGTAACACGCTACGTCATATACAGAGTCAAAATTAAACTGGTGTGTTCGTCACAGAAATTACGTCACACAAGATACGTCATAAATTGCGCAATCAATTGAATGAACAATAAAAGTACGGAAAGCCTGTTTTGAGATACATTTAATTGGAAACTCGGCTTTCATTTATATACGGTATATTAATTTGAAAAGTAAACATTCATTTCGTGTAAAAATAATAAAAAAAGTAGTCCGCCGCGCGTGACAGCTCTATTTCAACACTGCTGAAAATAAACGCAAATATATCCCACAGTCGTTTATTTCGACAATGCACGTCTGAGGATGGGATAAAATATATGATATTATGAAAACATATTTATCTATTTAAAAGCTGTGCATTTTAGGTAAAACATTTTAGTAAAATGAAATAATACGTGGTTGCCAAACGATCTTAAATCGAACATGTACAAGCAGCTAAAACACAATAGATTGACTAGCCAATGGGTTCCAAAACAATTAACTTGCGATATTGCTAGAATCAATATATAATGAAATACAATTGAATTGTTAAGATAATTAATAGTTTATCTCGTATCGTATGTATCTTAAATCCATTTGTATGTTTTTTGTTCATGTTGAATGCATCGCACAACTTCAACCCCATTGTGTGCATTAACATCATTTACTTTATATGTGTATATTTGTCTTCATATACAATTCTAACGTGCATGTATATGTCATATTGGTCAATTACGTTCGCGTTATTATAAACTAACATATAACATGCATATGTACACATATTCATGATGAGGAGGTCGGGGTGATAAGCACTGAGGTATACATTTGTTAATGCCATTTGGTTGTCACTTTAATAATTCCATTGCACAATCAGTATCAACACATACGCGTTTTATTATTTATACTGAACCGTAAATATGCAAAAGTATATTATATAAATATATATAGTGTTGTTAATTTTATCTCAATACAATTATGTACGAACACATAACAGAATATGCATTTATGTAGTTGTGAATGGAATATTTATACGATTAATAAATCGTGTTTTTATCAATAAATACTGATTTTTTTTTGATATCGCCTTTTTCAATCCGATCTTAAAACGCTAATACTAACGTTCAATTGGTTATTGTCGTTTCAGGTATTACTTAAAAGTGCCCCGGGTACTCTTCAGTGAACTAAAATTTACCCAAGGTACGGAACATACGCTTAAAGGCACCCGCAAATACTCCGGGGTACTTTTTAGTATATTTTCCGTACCCTGATACTTTGTTGTATACTTAAGAGTACCCGGGGTACTGCTAAGTGGAATTTGAGCCGATAATGACACATAGTGGAGGATTAATCGGTCTTCGTCGGCTCAGATACTTCTTAAAAGAACCCCGGGTACTCTTAAGTATACTACAATGTACCCTGGGTACCCCCGGAATACCCTTATAAGCACCGGTCGTACTCCGGGGTACGTTTTAGAATAGTTTCCTTACCCCGGGTAATTTGTAGTATAAGTAAGAGTACTCGGGATACTTTTAAGTAGAACCTGAGCCGACAGTGAATTGTAATACTAACAGCTGATTTAACCATATGAAGGTTTTCAATCAGTTAATAAACACTAGTACAGCGTTACATGTATCCCGTAATCGGCAATGCAGCATCACTGTTAAACTAAACATTAACTTGTTCTTAATGCAAAGCTTTGCTTTTTGGATTTAGAACATGGTATGAACACTTTTAAACGTTCATAATGTAGACCATATGTTAAAAGCATTAGTTGCAACCCCTCCCCCACCCCCACCCCNCCCCCCCACAATTATCAGAGGATATTATTAACCTCTTTCAAGTGTGTTTTAGTATTTAAACGCTATACAAGTAAAGATAATGATTTCCGCAGTGAAATCAACTTAGTTGTTTCCTTTGTACGATCCCGAATATCAATTCTAACATCCGAAGAAAATATATTTGTTTCAATTATACTTAGGCTATGTACGTTTCCTTCCGAAATAACATGCGTAAATCAACTGTTTATTCATATAGGAATATTTAAACTTTGGTACACAGTGCAGGATCTGACATAAGTGCGGAAGCTTTTTTTTGTAATTGGATTTGATTAGCATTTATAAATGCACACATTGCCCTTGTAGTGATAACTGTTAAGTGAAGATAAACGCTTAATGAAAGACTTGAAGCTATTTTTGTTTGTTTAAGCAAGCATATTTGAGTTTTAAATTTATTTCACTTGAATATAAAATGGAGTGATAGTATCTAGTTTGTTTACGTCGTCAAAACGGTTTGTTTTTCTGAAAACAACACCAAGCGTTTTATCTTTAAAAAAATAACTATTTCCTTTATTACTCCAATGACTTTTCTTGGTTATTTTCTTGATTCAATAGATAGTAAAATATGAAGTTAATTAATACAAAATGAGATAAATGCTTGTAATAATTAAATATATACTAGATATTTGTAAAAAATAAAACCTTCGCGATAGGCCCTTTGAAGAATAATTGTTATTATCCCCACGCTTTTCGAGGCGTGGGGATTATGTGGTTATCTCCGCCGTCTGTCCGTCTGTCCGTCCGTCCGTCCTGGCCACTATCTCCTCCTACACTTTTAGCACTAGAACCTTGAAACTTAGACACATGGAAGCTATGAGAATATGTGCGACAGTGCACTATTTGGCATTTAGATCTGACCCCTGGGTCAAAAGTTATGGGGGTTGGGGTGGGGCCGGGTCAGAGATTTTCACTCATTTTACTAACAACATGCTTGCTGTCCGTCCTGGCCACGATCTCCCCCTACACTATTAACAATATAACCTTGAAACTTACACACATGGTAGCTATGAGCATATGTGCGACAGTGCACTATTTGGAATTCTGATCTGACCCCTTGGTCAAAAGTTATGGGGTTTGGGGTGGGCCGGGTCAGAGATTTTCACTCATTTGTTTAGGTTATTTTACACTAACTTCTTCATTTCTACAACGATTTACTTCCAATTGATACTGAACATCTCTTATGACAACACGGTCTATGTCGACCATCCATGTCCACATTACCCACCCCAGGGCCCCGCCCACATAGGCCACACCCTCCCAAAATTGCCTTTTCGTCCGTCCTGGCCACTTTCTCCTCCTACAGTAGAACCTTAAAACTTAAACACATGGTAGCTATGAGCATATGTGCGACAGTGCACTATGTGGAATTTTGATCTGACCCCTGGGTAAAACATGCGGCGTGGGGATACGCGTCGGCCGCGGCCGCGCCATTTCTAGTTCCTATTGTTTCTAGACAATATTTGTCGAAAATGTAGAATTATAGAATCGTTCGAACACAACATCTGATATAGGCTTACAATACTTAAGAAGATGATTTAAAATGTATTTATTAACAACGCAATTTAATAAAGGAACTGCAATATGTCCCGCTATTTACATTCTATATATAATATATAATGGTGTCCATGACATTTGTGTTTTGTAATATACTATGATACATTAGTGATAACAGTGTTTAAATACTTAATATTTATTACACTGCAATCTAAGAGCGTCATGGTTATTATATTTAGACATGAACAGTGTGAAGTGTAAATGGGTTGTACTAACTACCTGTATTATATTGACATACGCGGCCTAGAGAACACAGCCTAACCCAGATTATACATACACCCGCTAACAATGCTACTTCGTTATTCAAATTACCATGAACCTTTTAAACGAGGAAATTATATTCCTTTTTAGCAAACTACTATTTGTCAATACATAAGTAATACAATACCCAACATAAGACATCTACCAACCCTTGTGTATAACACACGTTGGTATCCATTTACAATATAACTTTTGTGTTCGTGTAATAGAATACTTATTTCAAACGAGGAAGTTTAAATTGGAGCCGAAATGGTTTGGTTCAGCGAGGGCGAAGTAAGTGAATGACAACGCCGCATATATGTACGCTAAGTTAACATTTGTAAATACTGTTGCGTCTGGTGAAGAATTATTTTAATCTATTTTGAGCTTTGGATTTTTAGAGCAACGACCAAGATAATTGTTTTATATTTTACGGTATAAGCTATTCGTAGCATGTTTTGTTAATTGTTATCACCTCGTTTATGTGCGTTGTAACTTATTGTTTTAATTTTGATAAAATTGACATAAATAAAACAATTCAAGTATAAATTGCAAACAAATTAATTTATAAAGCAAATTAAAAAAAAAACAGTAAATAAATAATATAAGGCCTAACATAATTATGTTTCTTCTTTGTATATATGCACGTTTATTATTATTTATATATTTTAATTTCCAAACATATGTTTGCGGGCCGACATAATATTATAGAGCCTGGAACTAGCGGGTTGGTGTTAGGTCAACTTAAGTTGTGTTCAATCACAGTATTTGGAAAGCTTTTCCTAAAAATTTACGATGTTTAAGTCTACGATCATTCCTAACGTATCTGTATTCATGTAATTGTTCACGATAATTCGTAAATTATGGTAGCACGAAACTTACGTTTCGTAAATGCAATATACATAAGGGACTTCATACTAAATGATTGCAGTTGACTAAAAATGGAAACGCAGAATAGAAATTTGAAATGACGTCATAATCTGTTCAAATAAAGAAAATAACATAGTACCCTTTAAATTATCTCACTTGCACACATACACTATTAAGTGCGTTGTGTTTATTCTTTGCGTTTCTATTTTGTTTTTTATTAAAACTGCTTCAAATGCGAAACAATATACGGACCTCATAATTCTATGGAAAGGTTTATCCGTCAGTACATGCGTGCTGTTTAATGACATTCTTATTTTAATACAGAACATGCATGCTGTTAAAAAACATTCTAATTGTAACTACTGTAATATGCAGTCTGATACATGCTTGTTTCATTTTGCCAAGTAACATTTTGTTGTGCAAGCACTTCATCCAATTGTCACCGATTGATAAGTTTATATTTACTTTTTATATATCTTTACTTCGTGTGTTTTATTGACAACTGCAGTTAAACGTTTGAAATTTGTATTAATGCTTATTCTAACGGCGTTCTTTGTTTTACTATGTGTATTTGAATATGTTGCTTAAGAATTTAACTAGCTGTTAATATCTTTGTGGATCTATATTACTTCTTTAGTCGATTGATAGTGCGTCTCTGATTTAGGATTAGTTTTCGGTTTGGCATACACCGCCTTTATAAATAGTTGACGTTGCAAAAAGGGGAACCAGTATTAAAAAAACCTAATTCTAGCGCAAATTCTAGCGTAAATTACCATTGCCGGGAGATCACTCTAAACATCAAAATCAAAATCTCCGGTATCAATCGTGATATATCTCTGGAATCCTCCGTAAAAGGCGGTGAGAGAGTAAAAAACTTAAAAGTCTAAATCATGCCTATTGTTGTTTTGCTTGGAATGTTTAAAATCCAACTATCGACACCTTACTCCTGTTGTAATCGCTTTGCGAAAAATGATGCCCAGGTAAGTTATACTTTTTGCGATTTATTAACGCTATACCAGGAACTTAAAAGCTAAACGTGTCTCTGTTTAAACATGTATCGCATGGGATTTGATTATGTTTGAATTTTCGATCGCGTCAACAGTAGTCAGTAGTTCATTTATATTGCGATGTCCGGCTCATAAGTGATAGAGGAATGCCCCAAGCCTGAACAACTAAATCAATTACTTGGGTAGGACGGAGGTGCAGGGATATAGCCTCGGGATACGAAAGTTATTGGTTCGAGTCCCGTAAAAAGCGGGGGCAGCTGAGCATATTTATCTCTTATAACTTCCAACACCGTTTCCAATCATTACAGACAGCTACCGGTATGTAGCACAAATATATATTAAGATCAACATAAAATGGCATAAATAGATTAGAGTCACAAATGGATATCAGGGTGCGATACCCTAGCTCTTTCTATGAAATGTCTATGAACTTTCTTAGTTATTATCGTGCTTCCCTCTGGGTTTCATGCAATTTCAACTCGAGCTGGGTTGGAAACATGGAAATTGTCTCTGAAAAACCCACTGCCCTGACCGGGATTCGATGCTAAGACTTTTTGATTGGTGGTCAAGCGTAACATCACTGAACCACAAATGCATAAATCAACATCAGACACAAGTAGGCCTACTAGTTAGGTATCCTTGTCATTTCTCTTTAATCCTTTGGTTTTTGAGTACACCCCAATTTATATTAATTTATAACAATTGCCAGAGTTAAAAGTCAAAAAGTAAATCTATAAATGCAATATTCAAAATTTGATCATGCAGTAACATATCATTTTGTTACGGCCACAAATTTATATTATTATGGGAAAACAGGGTCAAATGCGTAAAGTGTTGTCCCAGATTAATGAGGCTAATCAGGAACGACACTTTCCGCCTAATGAATTTTTGTAAGAAAATACTTCCTTTAAACGAAAATACCATAAAAGCGGAAAGTATCACCCTACTTTGCATGTGCAGACTGCACAGGCTAATCTGGGAAGACATTACGCACATGCATTAAGCTGTGTTTTCCCAGAATGAGGGTAATTTATTTATTCGCACTTCACTTTGTTGGCATACATGGTATGTTTCGGAGTTACCATATTTTTATTGCATAGAATTGTGGTTATAAGGTAATGTTCCTGGGCAAGAAACACTTAGTGATTGCAATTCAGGGATCATGACTTAATGAACTGATGCTGCAATATAGCTGAAAATAAATGTTGAAAATAACATAAAATCTCCATACAAGTATAGAATTGTAGCTGTATGATGTGTTTTTAAAGGTTGGCTGTTTTAGAAGAAAACCCGAGGTTTTGTCATAGCCAGCTCGTCTTTCCGCCGTCCGCCGTTCTGCGTCCGCAGTCCGCGTCGTCCCAAAACTTTAACATTGGACAAAACGTTTGCAATATTGAACATAGCAACTTGATATTTGGCATGCATGTATATCGCATGGAGCTGCACATTTTGAGTGGTGAAAGGTCATGGTCGAAGTCATCCTTCAAGGTCAAAGGTCAAACAAACTTTTTTTTTCATGTGTATTTCATCGACCTACACATTTTGAATGGTGAAACGGTCAAGGTCATTAAAGACCCTTAAGGCCAAAGGTAAAAAAAATAAAAATCCAAGCATCCACAGCCGAGCGTTGGCACCCGCTACGCGGTGCTCTTGTTTTAGTAACATTCTATCTTTATCATTCTCTTTTCAGTGATGAGGAGCAAGTAATGCATATAGAAGATCTAATTGTCTCAAGCTGAAGCGGTTTTATTGCAGTAATCTGTTACGTGTAGTTCAGTTATATTGCGATACTCTCATTGGTGATGGAGGAAGATCCTTATCACTATACAACTAGATCAATTACTTGGGTAGAACGATGGTCCATGGAAATTGTCTCTGCCTCGGGATACGGAAGTGTTTGGTTCAAATTCCGTGATGAGCGAGACAACATTTTGTTATCTCTGCTTACTGCCAACCCCCTTTTTGAGTATTAAAGGACCTACTGGTTAGGTATCCAGGTGGCAGAACAGGGATTGATTAGTATAAGTTTGGAGAATTTATGTCACAATTAATAAATTCGCTGGCTTATTATGTGAAATAAAATGATATATCATAATGGCTAATTCTTGATTCTTAATTAGTATTGAAACTGTCAAGAAGCATACCTTTAAAACTTATGGTTCCTATTGATGTGTGGAGTATACTCACTTCATTTGTTATTATAGACTGAAAAAATGAGAAACTATACCACATGTTTAAATTTGAACAAGTGCATAAAGTGAGTAAATCAGTCAAGTATTGTTTCTTTGTCCCTTTAACATGACTAAAAGACTTTGAAGAGATGAGTACATTAGTCATGTTCTCACGTAAGTGTAAATGCCATCAAAAGCAAAAACAATAATGTTAAAATGCATCTATAGACTAGCCCTTAATTATTTTACGAACGATTCCTCTAATATTAGTGCATCTGATTTTGAACTTTCTTGTAGTTTTTTTGGTTTATTTTTCCTTTAATAGATTTATTGTGTCGAAGAATCCACAGGTGCTTCTTATTTTACCACATTTCAAACAAATAATAAACAATATATACCAGCATGTTAGCTTTGAAATTTTGATCACCAAAAATGTCTTAAGGAGAAATGTATGCAAAAATGGGTCTTAGGACATATCAGCGCTGTGCTGCAGATATGCCTCTGCCATCCGTACACTCTGATATGGGGTCATAATGTCCGCTTATGAGACCACGAAATCTTGCGTCACTTTACGGGAGACGGGTAGGCAGATGCGCAGGTTGGTCTGCACCTTTCCTGTTGAAGTTAACTTGAAGGATGACCTCGACCTTGACCTTTCACTACTCAAAATGTGCAGCTCCATGCGATATACATGCATGCCAAATATCAAGTTGCTATGTTCAATATTGCAAAAGTTTTGTCCAATGTTAAGGTTTTGGGACGACGCGGAGACAAAAATTACATAAACATCATATGAAAAAAATACGATCCCTCTGGTCCTGTTCCTATTGCATCCCACACATACTGATTTATACTAGAAATGTGCAGCTTTACTATGATCATACACTTGTTTTCAAAACAATATACATGTAAACATTGGTGCAATATACTGGTAAGTTAAAAACCTACATATACATGTGAGATTGCACTACTGTCTGGTTATATGTTAATGCCTGCATGCACAATAAATAAACTGACTTATATTTGTTAATGACAAATACTTCATCATGGTTTTGTACTTCGTGTAAAATAAATGGAATAAAACCACAAAGAAATGTATACCTTTCATTTTCTTTGCCAAACTTTTTTTACACACGTTAACTTCTTTCATGCTAAAGAAGTAATATATATGGAAACAATTTTGGTAGCAAATTATATTGTTGCTAGTGTTTACCTATTACTTATAAAAGACATAGAATAAGTGTGGAAAAGCACAAAACCTCATAAAATGCTATAATTCAGCTCCTGTCTTAACAGAGATCTTATGACACTTTTTGGTTATGACTGAATATTCATCTAGCAACAAATAGGCATTTAGTATGGTCCTAAACTAAAGGGCATATTGAACGGAAATAAATACAATTGACCCTTGCTCTGGGGAAATGGGGTTTAATGCATGTTCCTAAAGTTTCGTCGCAGATTTACTTGTACCGTCCGCACAGGCTAATCAGGGAAGACACTTTCTGGTTACACGCAATTTTTCGTTTAAAGAAAGTATTTTCAAAAAGAAAATCCAGTCTAGGCCGAAATTGTTGTCCAAGACTGAATACCAGGTCTACTTAACCTATGCTGTTTACTGCAAACAAAACATAACTAATGTCTAAATGTCAGCAAAACAAAATAGACATGAAAAAAACAACAACAAAAAAACATTGAAATCTAGCAATAACATATCTGCTTACCAATCGACAAGATGTGTGAACAAGATGCTTGTAAAATCATCGCAAGATAAGTAAAATAATGTGAAATACATCAATGTCTCTTATATTATGTTGAGCTTAAGCATGCCAAATGCTCAAATGGCAAACAACAAATTGCTGCATGATTGAATAAAGAGTTCAATATGTTCTAACTAGCAGAATATTTCTTAAGATTAGCCTTTTTTTCTAAATCTTAATAAAATACCACTTCGGATATTGGATACAAAGTAACAAAAATCCTCAGCAATAAAACACATTGCACACTCTATTATCATTAACAGAACATTACGACTGGTTCCTCAAGGGTTTTCTTTAGCTGCTTGTAGCTCCATTTAATATGATTCACCTCTGTGCTGGTGTCTCTCCCGGGTCTCGTGTAGCTCCTTCAATAGGTGGTCATTAGTTGTAACAAGGGACCTGCATTTACAGCAAGTGAGTGAATGCAACACATTTGTCTTGTTTAGGTTATAATCATTTATTATTTAGCTTGACTTATGCAAGGGCTTAGGCCTTATTAAGAAACGTTAAGTATATGCAATTGTATAACTGATAACTTATAAAGTTTTTGGCCTTTGATTTAAGGGCAAAAAACATTTTAATTCTATAACTGATAACAGCAGAGTAACCGCTATAGCCTTTGCAGTTTGGACCAGACTGATTTGATTGTCTGTATTGCAGCAATTTTTTTTACCCAATTGGAAAAAGGACGGGTACACTTGGGATTTTTTTATTATTGAAAAGTGTTTTAAATATCCTAAACTATCAAACTCAAACCATAAATCTTTTAAGAGTTAGCTGCTAAAATTCCTGATGATCTTAAGTCTGCAAGAGTTGTCCCTCTTTTTAGAAGAATGATAAGGTTTGTGTTGGTAATTACAGACCTGTCTCTATTTTAAATATCATTTCAAAGATACTTGAACGTGTTGTTTATGACCAAGTTGAAAAGTATTTTCAAGATCAACACTTATTGTATAAATATCAGTCTGGGTTTAGGAGAGGTTATTCCACCGACAGATGTCTTATTCACTTATCTGACTTCATTAGAGGTGAAAATGATAAAGGTAATGTTGTAGGCATGGTTCTTTTTTACTTACAGAAGGCTTTTGATACCGTGGACCACTCGATACTTTTAATGAAACTCCGTGCTTCTGGTCTGTGAGATGATATAACAATGTGCTTACAACCATATTTGTCTGACAGGAAACAGCTTGTTGATGTGTCTGGCACCTTTTCGTCGTCAGAAAACATTTCCTGTGCTGTCCCCCAGGGCTCAATTCTTGGTCCCTTGTTATTTTTAATCTACGTAAATGATATGTCAGCTGTTGNATATATATATATATATTATTCGTTGAAATTTAAAGAACTGCAGACAGTGAGTGTATGAAATCAATAGTGTTAAACAGCTTGTTCTACGACATTGGCCAGTCATTGAAATCTGTACATATTGGCTGCTTTCAGGGAAAACGGGGCTTAATGCATATCAAATAAGTGGTGCCCCAGATTAGCCTGTGCACACTGATTAGCCTGTGCAATGCGCACAAGCTAATCAAGGAAGACACTTTCTGATTTTATTGTGTTTTTCGTGTAAAGAGAGTCTCTGGTACTGGGATGACAATAAATGCATATGCTTTAAGCCCTGTTTTCCCAAAATGAAGCTTAAATTATCTTTTCTCTTAATGATTTGAAAAAAAAGGATAAAAGTGATAATTAATTCAAAGTTACATCGCTGACAATGCAAATACACAAAATCACTTTTAAATCAAATAACAACCAATGAGTTCTAAATTTTTACCTTGTGGCATTTTTAGTAAAAATCTAAAAAGGGACATTTTCACAGTTTGTCATTAAATGCTTAATATTGATAAATGTAACCATTGGATCTTAAAAGCTCCATTAAAAAAACAACACAAGAATACAATTAAAGAAACAAAAAAAAGTTACCCTCAACTGGGCTCGAACCACTGACCCCTGGAATAAAACTCTATCGTTTAGACACTTCGGCCATCCGTGCTCATACAATGAGGGATGTATTTTATACTTAATATAAGCAATCCTCGTAGTATGAAAAAATATAACGACAACAACAGAACTCTTCAAATTATTAAATCGTTTAATTTTGTCAATTTACCAAAATGTGAAAAGGTCCCTTTAATGTCTTCAGACTTGCAAATTAAATGAGTTCAATACACTGTCAGATCTTACATCATGAATAACTTACAGTTTTAGTGGTTGCCTGTTAGCCTGGGGCCAGTAGATTTAAGCCCAGGAAACTCAATTTCAAAAGTTGGTTACATTTGGGCTAAAAAGCAGGGCAACTAGCTTTTTCAAAGCTTGAACAACTCAATCCAATTAAACATAGAATACAAATTGGCGACTGTGGATCAATTAGGCTTAGGAAATGATTCAATTCCGGCTCACAACAAGAAGTGATGCATTAAAAGTCTGTCATGTAGGCAAAATTGTTGCTCAATAATTCAAAGAAAATAAATAAATTATTAGATACACATAACACAACATGTACATGAGTCTAGGCTTATTATTCTTTAGCAAGGCAACCGAAATTCTGAAGATGGTTGCCAGTGCAGCAACCAATTGCGAAAAAAAGAGACATATTGTTGTTATTTTGTCTAAGTTATCTCTATAACATAAATATGAGGATAAACAGTGCACACACATCTCGACATGTGCTTTAAGACTAACTTTTTATAAATTTGATTGGGTTGTGTTCATTTCAAACTTGCGATATAAAAAGCTATAACATAATTATGAAAACTGAGTTGCGTCTAAGATTATGCAATAGCGAACAACTTCAGTGCCTTCAGCGCTTTGATTTATATATACAATAGCTAAACAATTCTAACGACATGTATACACTTTGTAACGTTTATCATATAAAAAAGTCTACACTCTTGCAGGATATGGTTTTCCTCTTACAAGTGTTTGTTAGTATATAAATGCTACATATCAAGACAAAGGTTCCGAAATAACATACGTAAATAAAACGAATATATACGAATATATGAATATTTAAACTCCAGTATATAGTGCAGGATCTGACGAAAAGTGTGTGAGCCTGAACTTTTAGTTTGATTTGATTTTTATTGTTTTAAATGTTGAGGTACATGCTATACGTAACATGGTTTGTTTTATTATTAGGTGCGTGATAATTAATTATTATTAATTTGACACAAACAATTTTAATGAAACAATTCACATTGAAATTACAAACACATTATATAACGCAAATTTTACACAAAAACAAACTTAATGAGTAATATTAATTCTTCTTAATTCAGTTTCTTCTTTGCCTACATAAGCGTCCATGATCCGTTATGTGTTTTCGTTTCCAAATAATATTTGTTCGGGCCGACAAAATAGTATAGAACCTGGCAATAGCGGGTTGGTTTCAGGTAAGGGTATCACGTTTAGACGTTTAAACGGTCGCGTTTCGTGTTTTGCTTCTAAACGTTTACACAAATAGTAAACGTTCAAACGACAGTCCATATCAATATAATAAATATTGGCGTGCAAATAACGAAGCCGACTAGCCGTAAGAAATATATCGATGACGAACTGCGAAATCCGGGTACTTGCGGTAAATCCGGGCATTACCGAATTCGGCAGTAATTTATTTTTGATTGGTAAGCGGATGGCATGGACATGAACGGAAACTAACGTAAAATCTTCGCTACTTTCCGAAAATCTTATAACATGGCAACGAAACAGTGCATATATGCCGCCATCTTGAAATATTTTAAGTGACTGATTAGCAAAGTAAAGCACTGCGGTAGCAGGTTGAAAAGTAATATTTTAACCAAATTATATATTGGGTACGTTTTTTTTGCTAGTTAACTGGTTTTTCATTTTATGCAATCAAACGATTTGCACATTGTATTTCATGTGCAAAATACGTACATCTTTTTCGGAGAGTCGTTTTCGGATACAGTACTTTTCGTCGATTTTACATTATTTCCGACGTTTTTGAAATTGTTTTTTTTTATAGAATGCTGAATACACATGTGGTGATACGGATGGTCTGGTTTATACTAATTTATGGTTTTAATTTGACGTCATTGCGCGAATGGGATGCACTGAATATTACTTCCGGAAAAAATTACTACTTTCAGTTTGGAAATGCGATAATACCGATGCTTTTACAGCGGACACAGGGATAACGTTTAAACGGTAACGTTTCGTTTATTTCATTTCGTTTAAACGTTTAGAAAAATATGTAAACGTGATTCCCTTAGTTTCAGGTCCAATAGGGTGCTGTCGTACCACTGTATTCGGATTGCGTTTTCACAATATTGACGAGTGTCAAGTACACAATCATTTTTACGTATTTATGTTCGTGTAATTGCTCATGATTATTTGTTGATTATAGTATAAGAAACTAAATTTTCGTGAATGCAATATAAATAAGCGAATACAAAGTTAATGGTTGTTGTTGACCAATTATTCAAAAGCAGAATAGAAATTTGAAATAACATCATTATCTTTTCTAATAAACAACGCAATTGAATATGATGCACGCAGTAATGTATCATCTAAATTCTTTCACGTGCACACAAACTATTAAGTGAGCTATGTTTATACTTTTGGATTCTATTTTGTATGTATAATAATATTATAACTGCTTCAAATTGAGGTATACAATAAGAAAGATCACTGATCACTACCTTTATAGTGACAAACCAGTCAGTTTTAGTACAATATACAGACGATCTCAGACTTGGTCATCGGTCCGTCGTGTTTTGCTGACTGGTCGATCACCATTATGCGATTGAGGCCTCAGTGCTACATACCTTTGCTTAGTGACCGCACAAAAATGAATCAAACATACCTAACCATATGCATATTTACAAACAAAAATTGGCTTTGTTTGCTACTTAACCTGAACTTGTAGGCATACAAATAAATGTCCTTATGCATACTTTTAATGTGCTTGCATTTCAAGTTTAGCATTTTCCTGTTCCTTTTTAATGGCCTATGTCACAAACCCGCTCTTTCCCATCGGTCAAATGGTTCGGCCGAATCAATAGAAAACATTGCCAACAAGAAACACAAACAAACTAGTTATTCACGTTGTAATTTTATAGCGAACTTGTATGTAAAAACAATATTATAACACTGTTAAAATTAACAAGCATAACACCCGACCGTGTCCTTACGCGAAATAGACGAATAGATACACACATTTGTAATATGATCTCACTCAATTTAGATAGACAATAAAGTCTCACCAAAAAGGAAGTTTGAAAACAAACTTGCGAGATTCAGATTATGCGGTTTCAGTGAATGCCACGGTTCAGTAACTGTTGCAAACGCTGAAATAACAATAAAACTACTGATAAGTATCATCACACGTTTGAATATTTTTATGTTTTGAACAACGGATTTAAACGGCTAAATTTAATAATCCAAGTTCGTCGTGTCTCTTAGATGTACATTGCGTTAAATTGTAAGTACAATTATATCTTAAAAATATCTAACCGCATCTCAACGCTCATAGCTAAACATGGCATTCAACACATTGTTAAAAATATGAAAGTTGGGACTATTCACATCTAAAAAGTGACCATCCTTACTTAAAGAAAATAGATAAATACGCTTAAAATATAACGTCTTTGTTTATTATATATATAATAATTTACCAGAACCCATTTCAAATAAGGAAGTTTTATTTATAATTATATGGATATAGTCAACAGTGTGGCAACACAATACCCCAGGTGATACATTTTACCGCAAGATCACATCCTTGTAAATGGTCAATAATTACAAACGTTTACATTTATTCAGCATAGCTATCTAAGACCATTACTATAAAATTAAACAATTGCACCGTCTGTAATCCAAGTAGGCAATCAGATACGAATAAATAGACCTGTTTACAGTATGGACATTTTGAAATATGATCATATTTATTTGTGAGATGCACAATGTATTCTATGTAATGTGGAACTTATAAACATTGCAGACAAAATCTAGATTTGGTGATTTTAGTGATGGCTACAATTCAGCTATTAACGTTGGGATTCAAAATAAACTACATAGACCACCGAGTATAATTAAAGGGCATCTATACTACCTAGTACTATGAACAATGACTATGTTATTCCAATGCAATAGTTTTTAGTGCAACAATTTTAGAGAAATGAAATATCACGTAGTAGCCCAGTTGATTATCAATGAAACATGTTAAAGAATATGAAACACAATAAATAGAGTAAGAAATTAAATAACAACGTCATTCAATGCATCACTAACTAAATTGATATAGACAGGTTAATAATATTATCTTAATATCCTACATATAAATCTTGCAACTACAGTATTTCCTGTAGTTGAATTCTTAGTAAATGTTTGATGCGTCATAATACGTCAACACCAGCTTTTGCGTGAGCGCCATTTATTTGTCTTACATACTATCAATCAAAAATAAAATGTTCAAGTTTGTAACTATATAATTGCAACTTTCGCCTTGTATAGATAATAAACAGACGCACAACGTGCATGCAAACATCCCAAATGTAGGGTAACTTTGTGATAATCACTCAGGCGTACAAGTGTTGGTTCCATTTTGCTTGTTGTCAAGAATTCAAATGCAAAATCAATATAATCACATACGCCCGTGTAAGCTTTCAAGTATGTGTAGTGATCAATGAATATTCAAAATCATTGTATGTAGATATATACCCCATTGTTGTCACTATAAGTATGGTCATACAATTAACGTAAAATAAAGCCATTGTAATTTAGAAGGTTTGTGTTTTATATTTATGGGAATATTTATATGTTTGAAAGGTAATTTTTCGAATAAACAAGTTCTGAAACTTTCCTGATATTTCAGCTTTCAATCTGTACTTAAAACATAAATATTCAGAGCTGATTCAATTCTTAGGCATCAAAACAATAACTAGAATTACATAAAATCATCAATCTGTCATGTTGTATTATGTATAACCTAAACATTTAATTGCACTTTATATAAGGCTATACTAACGTATACGGATTTATAATATCATAAAAAATATACCTATTTCAAACGAGGAAGTTCTGTTTGTTCCAAACAAAGATTTTTTTTATTATTATTATTTAATATAGGACATACAATGTGTACATGTACATGATCATTAAACAAAGTGATACCTTGTAGCAGCAATAATGTTCAAACATGTTATACAAGATTTGCTATTATATACTTTTTGACCTTGCGGTTTCCTTTTGAGTAAAAAAAAAACAAAGTTATTATGTATTTGTTTCTTTGGTTGTTTGTGATAGGTGTTTAAAAAACAAACAAACAATAGAATGATTTTGAGTAAAGATGAGTTGCATAAGGTGGGTAGAAAGCAAACTGGACTTTTTTATGAAAGTTAAATGTGTTTCCATTTTTGTTCAAATATATGAAGTGTATCATTGTTGAGGGCTATTTCTTTTTCAATTTGAATCTTCAGTTTTAAATAATTGATAAAATAGTTCATTGTAAGTGTTTGTTTTCTGTATTTCATGCTGATTATGAAATATTTCATTACTATAATAATGTGATTCACAGCGTTACTAACCTCTTGTATTTTGATGTTATGTATCCCTAAACTTATGTCTAAGAGCGATAGTTTAACATTTAATTTTTGTTTTTCTAAGAAGGTTGTCAATTAATTCCATAGAGGTTGAATATGTAAACACTCCCAGAAAAGGTGTTCTATTGTTTCAATATGTTCACTACACATAACACATAAATTTGTGTTGGATAGGTTGCATTTAAAAAGATATTTATTTGTAGCTATGATTCTCTGGATGTATTTATATTGAAAATTTCTCAGTGTGCTATCAGTAGTTGATTTATATGGCATGACAACTATTTGTTTTCAATTTAATTCTTTTTCTCCAAGACGGTTTTGCCATTTAGTTTGAGCTTTACAGGTTTCGGCAGGGTTTTTAATTTGAAGTGTGTAAACTATTTTGTTCTTTTTTTGTTTCTTTTGCAATTATGTTTTCTACGAATGTTTTTTTGAGTACAAGGTGTTTTATTTGTTTTGGTAACAGTTTTAATATGTATGGGGATACTTTTGATCAATGTGTAGTACATCAGGAAATTACTTGTAGGTATTCCGAATATGTAGCATAAATTATCAAAGGAATAGAAGTCGTTTATTCTGTAGTCGTACATTTGATCTACATATTTTATGTTTCGTTTAAACCAATGTTAATAGAAAAACGTTTTATTGTTAGTAGTTATGTCTTTATTGTTCCATAAAATGGTTTTACTGTTTATTTTGGTTTCTAAAGTATGAGTAACTTTACACCATGCCGATAGAACATTCGATAGAAATATGTTTTTATTTGAAATTTCATCTAAAATATTATTGTTGATATTACATTCAAAAAGTAAGGAGTCACTATTTGTTTTGAGAATTTTCTGGTAGAATAATTTCCATTTACTCGTATTGGTATTATCAAAATATCTTTTTACCCAACTACATTTGATTGCATTCAAGAATGAATATATGTCCATTAGTCTGATACCCTCATATTCTACTGATTGAATTAATTGAGTTCGCTTAATTTTATCAGGTTTACCGTCCCAAATGAAATTAAATATTTCTGATTTTATATCTTTAATAATATCATTTGGTGGGTTTGGGAGAACTGTTGGTGTATACATAAATTTGGGGAGTGCAAAGGTTTTCAACACGGTGTTTTTTTTCAGATTAGTGTAAGTTTACGATGCTGCCATGATTTAAAACATTTTTTTTTTTTGTAATTTAGGCAATATGTTTTTTAGAACTGTTTTATTTTCATTGTTTGTGAAGGTTATTCCTAACGTTGTTGCTTCATCTGATGTCCAGTTGAATTTCATTTATTTTTTAAGATGCATATTACTTTGTTTAAATTAACTTACTCGTAGCACAGTGCATTTACTTTTGTTGAGTTTAAGACCCGATTCCTTTCCAAAAAGGGTTAGCGATTCTATAAGATTATTGAATGAGTCACTTCTGTCATTTAAAAAAATAAGTTGAATCGTCATCAAAAAGAGACTGTTTAATTTCTTCGTCTGGTTCTAGTAATATTCCCTGTATATGTTTATTTCATTGGATATAGTGTGATAGATACTCGAGGCATATAATAAATAAGGAGGATGAAAGTGGACATCCTTGTCTTACCCCTCGTTCGATGTTAAAACTGTTTGAAAACAAGCTTTTGTTTATAAGTATGCTGTTAATATCGGTATAAAATAGTTTAACCCATTTAATTAGACTTTCGCCAAAATTCATATTTTCTAAGCAAGAGAACATAAACGAATGGTCTAGTGAATCGAAAGCCTTTTCGAAGTCTGCAAAGTTCAAAAGGCCAGAATTGTTTGGTTGGTTGAAATAATTTATGCATTCTTGTATCAGACGTACGTTTTCAACAATAGAACGTCCTTTAATGAAACCAGATTGAGATCTTGAAATGATTGATGGTAATATTTGTTTTTATTCTGTTTGATACACTTTTAGTTGCAATTTTATAATCATTGTTCAGTAAACTAATCGGGCGCCAGTTTGATAAGGATTCCAAAGTTTTTTCCAGGTTTTGGAATGAGTGATATTATACCTTGTTTTTGAAGCGTAGTACAGTTTTTGTTGTTAAATGAATAGTTAATTGAATCAATTAGATGTGTTTAATATCATTCCAGAATATTTTATAAAATTCGATTGTGATGCCATCAGATACTGGACTTTTGTTATTTTGCATTTCTTTAAGTGCTAATCCACATTCATATTCATTAAGTAGTCCGTCACACAATAGTTTTTCCTCTTGATTTAAAGCATGATGTGTATTTTTAAAAAGGGTGTTATTTTCAACATGTTTATAGAGGGTTTCGAAATATAAACGTTGTTCTTCTAGTATTTGAGTTCTGTTTGTTATATCTTCGCCATTGACTACTAATTTGTGTACCGTTTTTTGTTCACTTCTACGTTGTTCGATGTTTTCAAAGCATTATGTATTTTTGTTCATTGTGTTAAACATGCTGAACACGTGCTCGTAGTATTATTCCATTGAGATGTGTATGATAAATTCCTTTTAATACTTGTTTTTGTGATGTTATTTCATTTTCAATGGCGGTGGTATCGTTTGTGTTTGTTTCCTGCAATTGTTTTTTAAGTGTTTCAATGGTTTTGATGATTTCAGTTTCAAGTTTGTGTGTTTCTTTTTGTTTAAATGATGTGTATCATATTGTTGTGTTACGTTTATTTCCTTTAATTACTTCCCATAAGGTGTTTGGGTTCGCATCTTTATTATTTTGAACTGTATTGAATATTTCTTGTTTTTTTGTTTTGCGTTTGATATTGTGGATCTAATAAGATGCTTTTATTAATTTTAAAGTATCCTGGGTCTCTTTCAGGTTGTATTTTGTGCAGCTTAAGTTCAACTAGAGAGTGGCCAGTAATAAATCCTTGTTTTATGCTAGAAGTGTCAATAATGTTGCAAAGTGACTCAGATATTAAAAAATAGTCTAATCTACAAAATATTGTTGGTTGTGTGTTTGATTGCCAGGTGCATTTGCTTTCGTTTGAATTTACTGTACGCCAGATGTCTATCATATTGTAGTTTTCAATTATGTTATTTAAAATGTTTCTATTTTTAGAATGAGTATAAAGAAATATCTTTCTAAACCGCGCTAAACACAATACACAATAGAAGACATATACCAATCCAAAAACCAAGCCTTGTGTAGGACGAATGTATTTTCCCATTTACAATATAACTTCTTTTCTCGTTAAATTTAACAAATTGTTCAAGTGAGGAAGTTTTAAATGGTGTAGAAATTGTGAATACCAGCGTGCTAGAAATTAGATTATAAAACAGCTCAGTTATTCACAATAAGTAAACTAGCGTCGTGTTAAATCAAGTCAACATTGGTCACAAGGAATTGTATTGGATTTAAAGAGCTTCGGAGTTAAAGAACAACAACGAACAAGGCAATTGATTTTAAATTTAAGGTGACATGCTTTTTGTAGATTAAATAACTGAAAAAGGCTACAGGAAAACTGTAAGAAACCAAAATTTCGCAAACTTAAGTACCGTTTTCCTTTTAGATATTTATATTTAAGATAAAGTATGCTATACAATGCTTCTTCGTGATCATTTATTGATGGTTTGTATATAATTTTTCCATCCATTTCATTAAGTTTCTTTTGTTCAAAATAGCCTTGCCCACGGGAGTTTTTTCATTTTTCCATGGGATTGTGTGTTTTCACATGGATTTGTTTCCATATTTCAGGATGGGAAAACATCATATGGGAATTTTGGAATTTTTAAAAGCTTGCTTTCTTCGCGTATTAAAGAATATGAACGTCATTGAAGGACTGTATAATCGTTTTACGCAGAAAATACATTACATTGTTAAGTAATAGGAAAATTCCAATTTCAAAACATAAAAAAACATGGATTTAAATCGGATTTTTTTCTATAAACTATAACTTAGCAGAAACAAACTTATTACAAAAAATCGATAATCCAATCTTATGTTAGTTCGCATGAAAAAAGTGGGGAAAGAAAATCAATGGGAAAAAAAGAAAGATCCTATGGACGAACGAGACAAGAAAAACAAGTGGAACAACAAATTTTAAGCAAAAAGAGTCATTTGTTTTATAAACAAAAATAAGAATTTTATCTAATACTTCATCTAAAAAAAAGATAAAAGGGTACTTTTTCCGGTGGCCGTTTGAAATGAAACTTTCTTACAAATTGCAAACACTTTACAAAGATACTTATACTCGCAGTTTAGAAATTATTTCATTTTTTGCAAATACATTTTCCTTTTTAGCGTATATAAGTGCCCAATGTAATTAAGGCCACTTTCCAATAATTATTTAATCGGGATAAAGTAGTATTGTTTACGTAGCCATGTTTAGTGCCAGGTCAGGTCTAGTGGTATCTAACCGCTATATTTGGATTGCATTTCCCTAAATACTTTAATACTAACGACTTTCAAGTCTAATATCGTAAGTATTATATCTTATTTGAAGTAGTTGTAAACGATAATTCGTAAAATAGGTTAAAAGGTAAAACACATTTCGTGAATGCAGTATAAAAATAAATACTAAACAATATATGGTTGTTAATACCGAACATTATAACGCATAATATAATTTCGAAATTTTGTCTTTATCATACAATATTCAAAACATAAAAAAAACTCAAGGGAATGAGTAACAAACATGATCGTACACTTATAATTCTATAAGACGCACTTGTCCTGAAAAAATAAGCGCGCATAAAAATTATAGAGTGTTTTGGTATTTACCCTTTTAAACTGGCGAGTTTATTTTAGGAAATTGGCCGTATTTTTTCAGAACCCATTTGCATGTATAACAACCCGCAAAACGTCATAATGACCTCAGACGTTGGTTGGTTCTGTGTTAGGGCTGACTGGTGGGTCACTATAATGCGGAGTGGCAGTCTAAGTTATATGGTGTTTCTTAGCTAGTGCCCAAAACTATAAAACATCGGGTATATACACTATAAGATCGTCCCTAATATAGTGATGATGGTGGTGATGATGATGATGATGATGATGATGATGATGATGATGATGATGATGATGATGATGATGATGATGATGTGAGTATATGAACAATATCAATTCCAACTTAACAGATTTGCTTCGTGGTATGTAAGTTATATTTTCGTTTGTGTGATCCTGTATATCAATTTATAATATCGTTCCTAGAATTGTAAGTATAGAACAAGGTTTTAATAAGCATAATTAAATACTTATTACAAATAATCGTCGCGCATTTTAGAGATAAGTCATACCTATTGGTGTAGAATGTCATATTACACAGATTGGTTATGTTTATTGTTTAGAATTATTATGTATGCCTGAGAGAAGTTAGATTTTAGTTTGAAACTGTCTCAATCACGTGTATTGATGCACACAGAAAATGAAAACGTGTTTAAACATGAAATATTATATTGCTTGTGTATGTGCTACTATATTTTAATATGGCTGCACAGTTTGTAAACGCATATCATTTTCATGGTAGGAATTAGAGTCAGTGTTAAATGTGAACTCATAACCAACTATACGCGCGCACGTGTGAAATTGTGTGTGTGTGTGTGTGCGCGCGTGTGTGTGCATAATCACTTATTCTTGTAAACCACTCGTATCAGGAATTCCACGCGCTAGAACCTTTGATGCTTATATTCATTGAAAGTCACTTTACATCAAATAGTGTTACCACCGAACGCCGCTATAGAGCGTATCGAATACCTTTTTGTTTCTGTCGATAAGCACTTTAACAAATACTTATAATTACATTTGTTTTCAGAAGAATTTGAGGACTACTCTAGTTGAGACGAAGCCACCGCTTACAAACAACGCAATTTAACAAACCGCCTTCATTCATGATGATACTTGTTTTGCATTGTTATCCTGTGAATATGTGAGTATTCGCCTTGGGAAATGTATACGTGTCATACATTCATGGCATTGCTACGTTGCAGAAACTGTAGTTTAGACGACGACATAATTGTTGTTTGATTGGTCATTGTCGGCTAAGGTACTACATAAAAGTACCCCGGGATACAAAAAATATACTAAAAAGTATCTCGGGTACTCTGGTATACTACAATTTACCCGGTATACGGATAATATACTAAAATGTATCCCGCAGTGAAATAACCGGTGCCTTTAATGTATTGTCCTTATCCGGGATACAGTGTAGTATACTAAAGAGTACCCGGGTACTTATAAGTAGTACCTGAGCCGACAAGGACAAATTAAACATAATTGTTAAATGTGAGAAGTATTAATTGTTAACACGTACAATTCATTCTAAGTACATGCGTTATATTGATTTGTTATTTAAACTGCTTATGACAAACTATTGTCAATTTCATTTGATATGTAGTGTTTGAATCGACTTTTGCCGTTAACTTTCGATTTACTTGATTTTGCCTAAATTAGAAAAAAAAACATTATGAAGAAGAATGTATTTGATTCATAGTTTGCTTGAGTATAGAAACTGCTTAATTAACTTTATTTTTCTTTGTCTTAGATCTGCATTATAACGTCCAATGTATTGATGCGAGGCACGATATATGCCGTTCTCGGATTTGTGCACATAAATTGTGTAAACAGTACAGTACTATGCCACAAAATGTCTGTTTGTATTTCATTCATATTCAAACTTTCTCAAACCATGAAATATGTTACGTGACTTTTTGAACGCGTTATTCACTGTTCCGTGTAATATGCAGCACTCATGAAGTTAACTAAAAGTTATCAAAGTAATGGATCGCTTTGTATACTATCGATTGCAAAACATCATTAGTTCGAAACACCACTAAATACGTACGCATTGGAGTTTAAAAAAAACAATACTGCTTGCGCATATAAATCAAAATAAATCGTTATTTGATTTTGAATTATTTCCACAGTATTGGTTTTCGCAACGTTTCTAGAAAACTAGAATGTAATCGTTATCTCGTAATGTCAAGTATGATAGAAGAAAAATTTTGATTGCTAAGCTGTCCATAAAAAGCATGAATATTTTCGGCATTATTCAGAGTACGATCAATACTTATAGTTTTTGAANGGGGGGGGGGGGTCACCATTGTATATCTCAATTATTTTTAGTTAGCTGTGGTCAACATTGCCATACACAATATATTTTTGACAACTGATGTTTACTGATACTTTTTAAGTCAAGTATATTAGTGGGCAATGATAATTTGTTGTCTTTTTTTTCAGATTTAAAAGTTGGTCATTTCCATGTATTAGGTAAAATTTATTGAAAAAGATTCTTCACATTATAAAATTCTTTGATGTATATAAAAAATAACAACACATTTGTTGATTTTTATTTTATTTTTTGTGTAGATATATTATTATGGTATACAGAAATGGTTTTCCTGATAAAATAAATTGACTTTAAATGATTTTACTCTTATTTTTGTTTTCATACCCCATAACTTCATTTTGTAGAAATCCGTAAAGGGTGGTAGGTTTACTAAAATGTAAATTATTTCTTAATCTGTGGTTAGATTTTTTTTTATATTGCACAAAAGATACTCTTATTGGCAACACAATCAGAAAATACCAAGATGAGATAGATCCTTATACATGTGCATTACACTCCTACTACCTAAAAATGGGGACTAAGACTAAGCGTATGTTTACAGATTACTGGCTGATCTTTTTGTAATATATCAGGCTCAGCACGAATAAAATAACGGCTCGGCAAGCCTCGCCGTTATATTATTCCAAGCCTTGCCTGATATATAACAAAAAGATCAAGCAGTAACCTGTTATTCTCTGTATCGATGCCCGTTAATAAAACATAACATATGTTTTTTGTAGTTGTATGAAGTAACCGGTTTACATCTAAACAACAACAACACTTCTACAGTATCATCATGATGAAACAATTAAATGCTTTCATAGCCGATAATGTCTTCTTTCAAATTCGTTAATGAGGATTAGCCCAAGCTAATATCCTAACAAACAAGCTTCTGTTATGATTTTGTAATTGACATTTTTACCATACTTTCGGATAGTAACGTGACCCGGAAACGTTGGATAATTCTTGACAAGGTTCTGACCGAGTCAATATCAGTAAAGTTGTGCTTCTGTGTTGAACTCTTGCTAAAAACACAACCACCGGATATATATTAACAATCATAATAATACATGTTTAAAATGCAGTCTCCGACACTTACAACAACGTGCGTAATTCTGTAATCATTATGTATGAACACATCTGTAACTGTGCAGTTAAATTGTATGTTGTCAACATATGCGAAGCATTGTGTCAATACATAATTAAACGTTCCTTATTTAATAAGATAACTCCTGTTTTGATAATTCTATGTGGTAACAGCAGGAAACTACACAGCATATCACATAACATAGTTTGTGTAAGCAAAGAGAACTAAGGACGCAATTCAAATGCAAATAATTACAATTATTTTGAAGATGGGGTATTCATATTTTTGATGAGGTGTGTAAATAGCACTGTTTAAGCACATATATAAAAATTAACATTTCCACTTACCACATCAATATCTATCTAGAACCAATAATATATTGATGTTATATATGAACAACTTAATACTGAATCAATGAATAAAAGGCTTTCGCCTTTTTATTTAAGCAAAATGTAGCATATTTGTTTTAAATATAACACCAACCAAATGATCAGATACGAAATTTTAAACCAATATATTGTTAAGTCTTTTTTTCGGACTGTATGTGTTTAATATCGATAATAATGGATTCTTTCAAAAACATAACATATGCCAGAAATATAAACGAATTTTGTAATATAACTCCCCACTTTTTACTCAAATTCTATGTATATTTTTTACAATGATGATTATTACAACAACGAAATATTTACTTTATTCATATTTTTTTACAATGAAGGCGTTTTTGGAATTTCATGAAATGGCTGAAGGCATTTTTCAGTCATTTTGCGAAATTCCTGAACAAATTAGGCATTTCATGAAGCGCGTAAGTGAAACAGTCATTTCACAAAAATCCTGAATCGTTTAGGTTTTTCGTGAAATTCCTAGTTTCACAGATTGACTGTAACATATATAACCAATCTTAGTGGTGTTATATTGTATCAGCAGATTGAAATGAAAAATGATAGTGTTCAACAGTAACATTAAATAAACACTGCATGTCTTGTTTTTGTTTTATATTTTATTCATATCCCGAAACCTGTTCTTTACGAATGATACGCAATAACGGAAACAAGAAAAGCTGCAACTTCGCATTTCTGAGTAACATGTACACTTATATCTTACAAATATCAAACACCATCTTCAATTTAATCGATAAACATGCTACTCAACACAATGGTAATATAACATATGGTGACTGTTAACGGCTTAGAGAGACTCGCTTTATTTAAAGCAAATAGATGCACACGCTAAAAATACAACTTCATTGTTAAAAAAAAACAAACCCATTAAAAATAAGGAAGTTTTATTAATAGTTGCATGCACATAGTCAACAGCGCGGCACTATTACCCCAGACGATAAATTATACTAAAAGATCACAGCCTTGTAAATTGCCAATGCATACAAAAGTTCACAATAATTAAGCGTAGCTGACGAATATCACGTTTGACTAAGATTTACTATGATAATTATACAGCGGGAGATTTCAATGCCCAATGAAATTGCGCGAATGTTCTGTTTTCAAGGAACTAGACATATTCATTGCACAGTGAAATTACTTATCTAATAAGCGTTCAAAGGCGCTACATAAAAAGCAATTACAAATCTTACTTACTGTGAATGATATTGTGCATTAGATTGCTGTTGCATTATATTGCGTAATATTTATGATTGCAGTTAAAAATATACAAGATGCTGTATCATCCATAAAGTTTAATGTCCTAGGCCACGTTATACAAATTTGATTAAACGCTTACATATGGTCGTCTCTAGATACTCGTCAGTCAACTCAGTTTATTAAGGAAATAAAGGCCTTTGGTCCAAAATACACAGTTTTTTACACAAAACATAACACATGTTTGTAGTTGCGAACACATCATCTTACATATGTAAAGTATATCAACGTGTTAAATTGTGTTCATGAGATGATACGCCTATGGCATCGTAGACAGAAGGGGTGTAAGCTTTCTTGATTTTTCTTGAGAGAATAAACACTTATGAGTAAAATGGTAAAATACATCCGCTCAATTCCAGTCCTAACGGAAGACAGAAAAAAAATGCCTAAACAAATAGCGCGAAAAAAAAAACTGTATTTATTATGATTGAGTCCGTGAGTCACGTAACTCCTAATTTAAATTCAAACTTTATTCTCATTTCCCTTCAAATAAAGTTTATTAAATTATAGTTCTGTATCTTACAAAAACTTCCAAGGAGGTAAAGGGTGTTATTGTGCATCCTAATGTATAGTTGTATATTTCTTTCAATATAGATTATGCACTGTTTGACATGCACAGCACACGTTGTCAACAAAAGGTTATCGACGTAATGCATCGCTATGTATACTATCGATTGTAAAATAGCAATAGTTCGAAACACCAATATTGCAATAACTTCGTCCGCATATGAGATAACCAAATCGCAATGCCGTTTGCGCATTGAAATCAAATCATAATAAATCGTTATTTGATTTTCAATAAGTTTCACAGTAGTGTATATAACACTAGAATGTAATTGTTATTTTGTGATGTCAAGTATGACGAAATACATGATGCTTAATCCGCCAATACAAAGCGTGAATGCGTAGAGAAATGTTTTTGGCATTATTCAGTTTCACGTAATATTATATTTTTTTGAAACAAAAGTAGCACATATTCAAATAATATCTTAGAGTTTTGACATAACCTAACTATTTGGCGTACACTGTAAAGCCATGGCACTTTCTGAACCTGCAGAACGTAAGAACAGATCAATCACTTGTAAAGTAATCCCGACATTCTGATTCAATTAGTTTATACCTTAAAATCATGTAAACAAGAAGTAGAAACATATTTATTGTGTGAAGTTAATGAGCTAGAATTAACCGAGAGCAGCATACACGCATAGCTAGTTGATTTCTGGTATGATTGTTTTATGACGGACTTATAAGTTATTATAACAATACAAATACTAGAATATACGCTTAAACTAACGCATTTTTTTATATTTCAGATCAAAATGGAAGTTCGAATAACTTTCTTGATTGCCAGTACACTATGCATTCTTCAAAATGGTAACACATTCAATAATATTGCATTGTTCTAGTTTGTATTTATTTCAACTATGATATACGAAGTTCAGTATACACATGCAACTAAAGTGTAAGCGCAACTCTGTTTCAGTTAACTCAATTTGTTTGCCTGGACAGTGGTTGAACGGTTCGATATGCACAAATTGTACATTGCCAGGTTGCACATGTACTAATGGATTTAACTGCCATAGCTGTTTAGATGAATATTACAGTTATTCTGCTTTATGTCGACCCTGTAACATCGCAAACTGTTTAACATGTTCAAGCACAGAATGCATAACATGTAAGAACGGATACACGGGCAGTACTTGTCAAGATTCCACCCAATGTCCATCTAATTGCATATCATGTTCAACTCCAAATGTATGCAGTGGGTGTAAAGCTGGTTATTTCAATACATCTATCAACTGCATCAGTCAATGTAATCCAGAATGTGCTACCTGCTTAGACGACAAAACGTGTAAGACATGCAATCCGGGAAAGTATGGTGCATCATGTGAACATATATGCTCAAGTGGATGTTCCGGTAACACATGTAATAAAACAGATGGGGCATGCAGCTGTGTTTCACATTATACTGGAATCAAATGCGACCAATGCGTATCAGGACGATTCGGTACAATGTGTGGTCTTTCGTGCGCCCAAGGATGTGTTGGTGGGTTATGTAATGAAATAAATGGTACGTGTAATTGTAAAACAAACTTCACCGGCTCTAAATGCGACCAATGTACATCTGGAAGTTATGGTTCATCATGTGAAATGCCATGTTCTGCTGGATGTGAGGGTGGATCGTGTAATCAAAGGGATGGAACATGCAGCAGATGTATACACAATTATGCTGGCATTAAATGTGAAATGTGTATTTCTGGAATTTATGGCAATTCATGTGAAAAGATGTGCTCAAATGGATGCAGTGATAATTGTACTAGATATTATGGACAATGTAGCTGTAAAACGAATTTTACAGGAGTCATATGTAATCAGTGTGTTTCTGGTAATTACGGCTCTTCTTGTGACCTATCATGTCCTGAAGGATGTGTTGGTAGAAAATGCTTTGAAAGTAACGGGACGTGCGTTCAATGTGTTGAAGGAAGATACGGTGCGTTCTGTGAAAAGAATTGCTCAAAAGGATGCGCGAATGTATCATGCAATGTAATGGACGGGACATGTACATGTTCTAATAATTATACTGGGACCAAATGCAATGAATGTTCATCGGGAATGTATGGTACGGATTGTAACAATACTTGCTCTGTTGGTTGCAATGCGTTGGTATGCAGCCAAACAGATGGATCTTGTGCATGTTTGGGCAATTTTAGACAAGCACAATGTGATAGATGTGTTTCCGGAATGTATGGCACTTTTTGCAATATGACATGCTCACGTGGGTGCGTAAACCACACGTGCAATAGAACAGATGGACGCTGTGAGTGTTTGCCTCATTATGCAGGAGATAAGTGTGATCAATGCGTTCCAGGCAGATTTGGAGTTGAATGTGGTAACGAATGCTCGAAAGGATGTTATTCTAGTGAATGCGACACAACGAATGGAACTTGCTCGTGTTCGCCAAAATATGATGGGCCAATGTGTGACCGGTGTATGGATGGGAACTTCTTGGAAAATTGTTCTTCAAAATGTTCTTCTAATTGTGTACCTTCTACATGCAACCACACCGACAGAAGTTGCTCTGCGTGCAACGAAGGGTATTATGGCTCAAACTGTACGATGACGTGTAAGGAAGAGTGCTTAACATGTGACAATGGACACACATGTTTGAAAGGTAATTACATTTCGCTTAAAATACGACCATTAACTTACACTAGCCAGTTGATTCGAAATCAAACTTTTTTAAAGATGCTATCTATTCTAAAAATTTACGCGACGCCTAATTTTCTTTCCAGTTAACGAATAAACGCTTGTTTCTTAGTTAGAATAAAACCGAAAGTTTGACGATATTAATGTTTTTGTTAATTGGGGCTACCGGACACTATTATTTACAGGATGCTATAATAATATAACATTAATTGTTTTGTATTGGATTTTTATTTAGAAAAACCAATCGTCACGACATCTGATCCTAATACAGGAGGTACCGCGAAAAGTTCAGTTCCTATAGCTGCGATAGGTGGCGGGGCTGGTGGCGGTGTTGCCGTTATTGTCGTTGTAATAGTGATAGTAGTATTATGTCGAAGAAGGTAGGATATGTACATTTTATACATTTTTTACTATACATGTATCTGATTGACCTTTGCACTTAGCTGTGTAAGTTACACTTGACATTACAGAGACCTATAGTTGGAAAAACAATTGTGACAGAATTCGCCTTCAAACGATTTTTTTTGGTTTAACTTGAACTGTTGTTGTTTCATGATTTTAAATTAAATGTTTATTAAACGACTTAAATGCTAAGCGTTAAACGTTATCTCTACGTAACATGATAACAGATACCCATATCCCTATGCTGCCTTAGTTGGTATAACAACTCTTATCACATACTGCATCTGTCAACCTACGCAGGATGTTATTAAAATTAAGAACAAAGTTGCGCCATCTTCATAAAATTTGCCCCATAATTTCCCATTTTTTTGCTACTTTAAATATAATGGACGTACGCGGTAGTTTATGATTTTTTGGATAAAAAACGGGATGTGTATAAAATAAGGGTATAACAACTAGACGATAATAAGTGTGAAGCACAGAAAAGTGATTTGATAACGTGCGACCCATCACTTAACAATAAAAATCAACCATCATCCTAAAGATCACACACACCTTGTTTTATATCGTGTAGTCACGACGGGGCATGTCTTGATTTACGGGTGAATAGTTGATATATCCATATAATTATAGATATGTTATTTTCGCAAGTTAACAAAGTTTGACACGGATAGCTTTCCTAAGCATTAAGCATATTGTTATTGAATAGTCATATATGTGAATCATGTCATTGAAATATACTTGATCATTTATACATTATAATTAAAATCGTAAGGTACAGTAAATGCTGTGCTTTACAATAAATCGCACTTGTATCGCAACACTTTTAAAATTTTAATGTCTGGAGCAACAGCTAAAGATGTCAACCCTCATGTGGTGTAGTTCGGGATCATTTACTGCACATATGAATTGAAATCATTAATCCACGTCTATCTGATACTTATTCACCACGTGCGTGTGTGGCTGCACGTACAAATATATATATATATGCAAATGTTCTTAATTTGTGTTCGCGTATTTGATTACTCTATGACATTTTCTTTTAGGAAAAAAAATCATTTTGTTTATAATATGTTCGCATTCATACAAAATCAGTGATGCACAAAAAACATGTGCACATTGGCCGATCGCTAAGCAATGTATTTGATAACATGTTTCTACTGCACGTGCAACACATGTGTAATACACACATCACACCAGTGAAAGCAAAAGTTTAGCTAAATTATCATACCACAAAATGTGTATATATATTTGGTCTCCTGTTTTCTGACTAGTTGAACTTATAGACACGATATGCAACGATGTAGAATACGGGCTCTTAATAAGGCCCTTTTTCGGGAATTGGAAAACACTAGCAATCAAATCACGAGTAAATGTGGGTTCTCAATAAGACATATGTGTATAACAGTCAATATAGCAATGGCCCACATAATATTGATCAACCATGAGCGGATAGTTATTAAGTGCCTTTTGAATCGTTATTAACTATTGAAGTTTAGCATGGAAATTGTGTGTCTGCGATTTTTATTCGATTCTACTACAATAAGTTGAAATGTTATTGGAAACAAACAACCCCCGTGACCAAGTTTTTTTTACTGTTTATCTTCTTAAGTGAAGTATGTTTATTACTGTGGTAGAAATCAAGGTACAGAAATTAAATTTAATTTAAGAACTTTTCATAATTTTATGCGAACCTCATATAGTTTTCTTTAATTAACCCTAAAACGTATCAAGTGTGGATATCAATTCGAAGTTGTATAATATGAAATCAAATGTTAATCAAAGTTTCAAGAGTTATACGTTGTTTTTTAATACTGTTTGCAATTTTATGCTCACTTTTTGCTTGTATGGCACATTTATAAGGATACCCAAACTTTTAAATTGTCGTGCATTTAAGGCCCAATAATCTACACTAGTGACAATGAATTTTATTTTATTTTTATATCAACAAAAGAAAGCTCAAGCAAACTTTCGAAAATAATCAAAATATGAGTCTAACAAAAAATCTTTTAAACTGCAGGGTACGTCCTTAAGTGTCGCAAATTAGTTGACGAGTTTATCAACATATACACCCAAATAAGATATAATATGTTATGAGTTGTGATTTAAGCTTTGGAAATGTTGAGTTCATTACAATATTAATAGTGACTGTATGATATGAAAGTCAATAAATGGTTGTTATTTCATTTTATGTACAATACTGTCAGTACACAGACAAATCCATAACTTATACTTCATTTCTGGTACTATCGCGGTGAATTAATACTTAATGATAAATAATGTGCTGACAATTGTAAATAATGTTTTGTTTATTGCATAACACATAACACATGATAGCATAGGATTAAATCAAAATATGTGTTTTTAACGCGCATTATAATTAGGTGTTTCATCTGAATGTTTCAGAAAAGGTAGAGGAAACGAATTTAATGAATATGACTTGCCAACTGTTGATGGTAAAAAGAATAATGAATCTGTGTACGCAACCATACAGCAAAACAGTAAGTAAATAAATGACATGTATGGAACAAACACCGTGCTGCTAAATTCGCATTTTTTCGAATTATTGAGGGTTGTATACCGGACTCGTTTATTTTATCTGCATGCAGTACCATTTAATATTTACCCACACCTATTAAATGCGGGAGGACCAGTGTTTGGTACCCGTACATTGAACATTACATATTTATATTAAGTTTCAAATATACATTTAAATGTGCACGTAGGAAAGTTATGCATATGTAATAATTAAGTATTACAATTGAAGATGTTTCACATGAATCAAACGACAAATCGGTAACTGATGCCTTAAACCTCGCCGTTATTAATTGTAACAACGCCGCTACTCAACACAGTTTAACCTCGACTGAGCATAGTAGAGACACAGGTTCGAAAACCGACATTGGTATTTTGATGAACGAGGAAAAGCTCGAAATTGGTTTGTATATTTCGTTTTAGCCCAAAATTGTATTATGTTACACAATGAAATTCGAATAACAATTATAATGTAAGGTGTAAAAATATGTATCATTTGTGCTTATCATGTAAGTAACTTTTTTTGAACGTTTACTATTACATAATTGTTAACTCTTACATGGTAAAGTGTCATAAATATACTTCGTTGGATGGCATTCGACATATAAAACTATATTATATTTTTTTTACAATTGAATGGGATACGGGCATTTTTATATTGTCCTTTAGGATTCAATGTTATTCAAGCTGTTGGTAAATTAGGCGTGTGTTTCACTGAACGAGTATAAACAATAATCAAGGAAGAACATATATAACCCAATAGAACATGTCAATTCAGACAAATGTATGTTTACAAGCGACAATTCTAAACATTTAACAGACAATAATGTCATTGTACACGATTGCGTTCAAGTGTTGAATGTTTTAACAGTTTGTTTTATAAGAACTTACGATTTCATCTCTTAATCTGAAAATGGTTTAACTTATTTGAAGCAATTTACTAAACAAAATAGGCATATGACTGCATGAGCCACCAATGTAAACCCTTATAACGCTTCTGTAAAAACACACGTGTTTTTTATACCCAGATGAAGACGAGGCAGAAGCCCGACTCCGTGCAATTAGGTTTGAAGAACACGGCGGGGTATACTACAACAGTGCAAATGAAATACAAAAAGGCAAGATCCGGGTTGGCGACCTTCCAAAGTTTGTCGCAAGCAATGACGCGGCCTTCTTCGAAGAAGAATTTGAAGTATGATCATTCACATTATTTGGCTTATTGTGTTTATCTGAACAATGTTTTGTATTTTATGTTTAAAATATAATGTTTATATTCTAGCATTGTGTTTCGTTGTTTTGTATGACTTACCAACCTTTACTGAACGTAACATATAGTTTGGGAAGATTTCTATATGTATTATATTGTTAAGTAATATATTGGTCATATCAATAATGGTGATATGGACATGTCTTTCATTTTCAGAAATTGCCGTACGGTCTGATTAACAAATACGACCAATCACAGCGCACTGTGAACATGGCCATGAACAGATACAAGGGAATCTATCCTTGTATGTGAAATATCTTATCACCTTTGTCACGTTTGAAATAGCGTTTCTATTTGAGCTTTTTGTATGTTGTTGGAACTAAATATGTAGATCAAACTATAGAGGAAAGGTTTATTACACTTATTTTTGTTTCATTGCAGATGACGACAGCACAGTGAAAGTCCTTGGATGCATACCGACTATATCAACGCAAGCTTCATTGACGTATGTTCGTCATGAAAGCAATCTTCATAAGAACGCTATTCTGACGAATGAAATTATTTATCTTTTCATTATCTATCTTTTGTTTAGGTATTTCATGAGTCGTAAGCTTCCGATATTGTTATGATTTTAATTATGGTTTTGTACATCCATAATTACAATTGAATCGCTTATTTATTATAACTTCATATTAGCCTATAAATAATTATATTTTGAACATAAATGTTTTTGGAGTTGAAGAAGTTTGAATATTATTGATGTAATATGTGTATCTTTACAGGGCTACAAGAAAAGAAATGCATTCATTGCAACATTAGGTAATTAGTAAAACAGTTGTATCGATTAGATTGAAGTGGTGATTGAAACAAGCCCGTAAAAATAAGTATATACGGCTGTTGTAAATAGCGGATGAATTGTAGGTTATGGTTCTATAACAATCACCCAGAATACACGAGGTCTAAATCGCTTTGCGGCATTAAACTATAAACAACATGACGGATGTTTTCATATGTAGAACTATTTATACAAAGGTACATGTATAAAGGTGTCAAAGCGTGTTTTCACAGGACCTATGTCAAAGCAGCTTGGAGATTTTTCACCGTTCTGGAGAATGATATGGCAACAGAAAGTTGATACCATCGTCATGGTAACAAATCTCGTGGAAGAAGGGGTATGTGTTTGGAATGTATAAGAACACCTGTATGTTCTCTGTTTTGCAGCGTTTACAACCGTCTGTGTTGTCAGTGAAAAGTAAAATACAAATGTTACATTGCACTGGTATAATATTGGCTTGTATTTGATACCTCCATAAGCAATTATATAAAAACAAATTAAGATATTGAAACGCAAAAAATATTATGTTTAACATAAATATTTGCTTTGCAAACAAAACTAGTAAACCTTCTAATGTAATTTGTCATTGTAAGCAAAAAATACGTTGTGTACTGCCTCATTTTTGTTTAGGAGAATAACAGTTTTTTTATTGATAGGGAACCCATAAAAAGCCATTTTAGCTCTGAAAAACAAGTGCAAATTGTCTTTTGTTTAATTCTAATTTAACAATGGATTTTCCAGAAAGACAAATGCGAGCAGTAATGGCCGAGTGTGGAATCAAGTATTCTATACGGAGATATCCGAGTGTCATGTACCATCGAAGTAATGTACGCAGAGTTCATTAGAAGAACGTTTGTGATGAATATGGTTAGTGTTTGTATACAAATAATATGAACCATTCAGCTAAAATCAAGAAATAGATCTAGTAAATGCTTTGTTGTCATACATCTTATATTCAATCGCATGTGTTTTCTGTTGGAACTAAACGGTTGGGACCATTTCCGAAATGCTTAAAATCTTATACTGTATGTTAACTCATTTAATTAGTATAATACTAATGGAATGGGTACACATTTATCAAACTTAAATGGAGCATACATTTCATTCAATACACATACACAAATACAAATTAATTGGATTTCGTTCCGTATAAACGTGTTATTTTGTTATTTATATTGGTTGGTTTCTTAGATCTGTATTATGTGTCTTGTATGTATGGAATCCGAATCATATACATATGCAGAAAAAAGAACAACGCACTTTGAACCATCTTCACTTTACTGCCTGGCCAGATAAGGGCATTCCAGAAGACGTGACCTCGATAATCGAGTTCAGACAAAAAGTGTTAAATGTAGCGGTTGTTCTTGGTGGACCAACTGTCGTACACTGCAGGTATAAAAAACCAATCCATTCAATGTACTTTAACCGATGTTGGATTGTTAAGTCACGTACCAAATGTTGTGTTTTGTTCATTAATACATTCTATCAAGTTTCAATCATCAGTACACTTATATTGATCCGGTTTTATAAACAGTGCTGGTATAGGATGCACAGGAACCTATATAGCTCTCGACATTCTGATCAGAGAAGGCGAGGCCGAGAACATGGTGGACATACCCGGATGTGTTGTCAACATGAGACAGAACAGACCCAACATGGTCCAGACAGTGGTATGTGTTGGGATTCGAACCAAATACACAATTCTATGAGCACAGTTTTTTAAATTAGTAATCGCAAGTACTTATTGGGTTTATTTTTTACTGGATTACATAAGACTGCACTGTACACCGTATACGTTTTAACAAAGCAAAGTAATACGTTAATATAATTACCTGTTGCGGATTAAAAGTATGTAGGCTGGAGTTGTGTTTCAAATTTGTTAATGATGAAATTTGAGGTAACACATATGAAAAACATTAAAGCACTGTAAACATCAGATGCGGGTCGGTTTGAATATAAAGTTATATATTTAGATGACTTTTCGTTTGTTACTAAAGAGCAACGATACTATAAATACGAATTGCTTCATTTTTTATAAGGAACAATCTTTGTATTAGCTTATGTTTCATTTCAAACAGGAACAGTACAAGTATCTTCATCACGCGCTGGTCCACGCTCTCACATTCGACTGCAAACCAGTGGCCAGCGATCAATTCCAACAATACATGGACGGCATCACGAAGGATCTGATGATCAAGAAGTTTACGGTACACGTAGCTTTCAGCTGCACATACATTTTTGGATTGTGTTTGTTACATTTTGGAAGTTCGATGTTTTTTCTTGCACTTTATGAATTCCTGCAATTTACTAAGCAGGCAAACTGGTATGTATTATAATTATCACAAATTCATATAATAACGATCGATTTACATCTTTGCATGCAGCAATTGCAGACAACGCTGCCTCAGAGGTCTAGCGAGGAAAAAGAAGCAGTGTCTAGAAATAGAAACAAAAAAGACAAGAACAGAGATGGAGCGGATATTCCTGGTACTGGTTTAACCACCAGATATGTATTTGTGTTATTTCCATTTACAATGTAACATCGGAAAACACGTAGTATTGACCCCACTAGAATTCCAATACTTATCCTACTTTTGAAAACATCCAAAAACCAACATAATCATCAATAGTGTGAAACTATAAATACTTCTTTTTACTGAATTCAAGAATCGGTTATATTATATATAGATCCTAGAAATTAATGAAACGGGTAAACACACTTTTAACAGGAGTCTTTATTTATATATTGTTTTACAGTAATATACGATCCTACCGTAGTTAACGTATGTATTTGTCTTATTTTACTTAAAAGAAATTGTATAACTTATTGCACATTGTTTTTTGCTAATATTTTACTTCTTGTTTAAATTGTATTTTTCCAAAGACTGCTGGTATTAATTATCAAAAGATTTACAGCAAATTATGTGATTCACCAAACTCGTATATCTTCATAAAATTGTGTTAATGTTTTGTACCTATAGGTGACGACAACCGACCAAAATTGCATTTGAACCTTAAGCCAGGCGCCTCTGACTACATTAACGCCGTGTATATGAATGTAAGTTCGTGCATAAATATGTGATATCATGTATTAGATGAGTACATGTTTTTGTTATGACCAGATTCACGTTTTAACGAATGTATTTCAAAAGCAAAGTTCGATATAGTATCATTGGGTGACCCAAAGTGCGTTGTCAAATTTGTATTAGACAAATGGTGTACATTAACACCCACTATTTGTTTAATGCACTATCATGAAATGTATTGTTGTGTCCTCCTATCGAAACAAATATTGTAAAACCTAAATCAACATCACTTTGAAATAAGGTGCCCACCTACCAAAGTAAGATGCTTAACTATTTCTTTGAATATCGTATATACTATTATCTTTCAAATGACGACACCTGCTCTCCCATGATTGGCCGTGACGTCAAAAACAAAAAGCAAACAAAGCTGACACCAACCTATCCTTTCCGCTGATGGAATTTACAAGAATTACGATGACTGATATTCATTGCAGAGTTTCAGGGCAGCGAAACATTGGATCCTTGCCCAGAGTCCACTGCCAGGCACTGTGAACGACTTCCTCACACTTGCCTTGCAGGAGAACTGCTCATGTATCGTCAGTATGGAACCAGATACAGAGGAAAACAAGGTTGTTTTTAAATAAAAAATTATTCTTTTACTTTTTATACGCAAAAACAAAATGCCATACTCAAAATGTTCAAACAATAATTTCTGTAAGTATACATGATTAAAAACTAATTATAAAAAATAATATCAATTGAGCGTACCGCAGCCATATTATTATCTCTTATCGAATTTCGGACTACTCAGTTTATGTCGCTGTTGCTGTTGCTTAAGTTAAAATATAGATGCAATATGTGTTCAGTTTGTTCGGTGAAAAGGGCGAGAAAAATTTACTTAGTTTAAAGAGACTATTTTTTTTTAACGAGCACTTCTTTCTTTGATGTGAACTATTACAAGACATTCTTTAAACTCCCCATCAATTGAGATTGAAATTATTAAATTTACAAAAGGTCGTCGTCTGTATTGAGTCAATAGAGACAACTATTTTCGCAATGTCGTTCAATATATCCTCACTAAACATTCATTCTTGTTTATATTATGTTAACATATATTTACATAATTATTGAGTGTATGTTCTTATGTTGCTCAACCATAATCAATCGTGTATTAGTGTATCTGTGTTATACAGTTATATTATGGCATTTAACAGACGGTGGGTGTTTACATGGCCGCCAACAACGAAGTGCTAAAGAAAGGACTGTTTGCCGTCAGTGGTTCAGATGCAGAAGACAACGACTACATGACCAGCCGCTCAATCACGATAGCGTACAGGGCTGCTCCAGGGCAGGTATACACACTTCAATTGAAACACACAATACGCAGTTGTTTAGTACACATTGACGATAGCGTACATGGCTGCTCCAGGGCAGGTATACACACTTCAATTAAAACACACAATACGCATGTTTGTAGTACAGTTTAACTCCACATTTCCATCAAAACAGACCGTAGGATACTTGCGTCAAATGTTCGTTCCCGCTCTAAAACTGTTCACACTATTGTCATTTAAATGCTAAATACAAAAGTTTGCATAAATAATCAATTAAAACAGTTATTCATANCTTGTTTCTTTGATGTGAACTATTACAAGACATTCTTTAAACTCCCCATCAATTGAGATTGAAATTATTAAATTTACAAAAGTTCGTCTGTATTGAGTCAATAGAGGGAACTATTTTCGCAATATCGTTCAATATATCCTCACTTAACATTCATTCTTGTTTATATTATGTTAACATATATTTACATAATAATTGAGTGTATGTTTTTATGTTGCTCAATCATTATCAATCGTGTATTAGTGTATCTGTGTTATACAGTTATATTATGGCATTTAACAGACGGTGGGAGTTTACATGGCCGCCGACAACGAAGTGCTAAAGAAAGGACTGTTTGCCGTCAGTGGTTCAGATCCAGAAGATAACGACTACATGACCAGCCGCTCCATGAAGATAGTATACAGGGCTGCTCCAGGGCAGGTATACACACTTCAATTGAAACACACAATGCGCAGTTTTGTAGTACACATTGACGATAGCGTACAGGGCTGCTCCAGGGCAGGTATACACACTTCAATTGAAACACACAATACGCAGTTTTGTAGTACACATTGACGATAGTATACAGGGCTGCTCCAGGGCAGGTATACACACTTCAATTGAAACACGCAATTCGCATGTTTGTAGTACAGTTTAACTCCACATTTTCATCAAAACAGACCGTAGGATACTTGCGTCAAATGTTCGTTCCCGCTCTAAAACTGTTCACACTATTGTCATCTAAATGCTTAATACAAAAGTTTGCATAAATAATCAATTAAAACAGTTATTCATACTTAGTGTCAGATATTTTGAAAAGGAATAGGAAGCTCCTGATTTGTTTACGTTTATTTGTATGTATGTAACATTGCGCAAAACAAGAAGTAAACAAAACTGAATACAAATATAATCAACGCCTTTGAATGACCATTACACATGAATTGTGGTTCAAATCGGTTTTCATGCGACCGAACCTCAATCCTTGCCTTTTCGTATGAGGTTTTCTTGTTATTGCTATGAAGTTAACTAATGTGTTATATATTGCTCTTTCAATACAAAATTGTAGCTATTTAGGTATTGCAACGTTGTGTTAACAAATCCTTGGGGAAGGTCCATTTGTACAATGTTAATGCGTTATAACTCGACATTACTTTGTTAAAACCACCCATTCTTATGCAATTGCTTTGTTTTACTTAAAAAAACTATGACTGTAAATATACACAATGTTCATGTTAATATCAGCCAAGCAAGGAGAAGACGATCCCACATCTTCAGTTCACTGACTGGGACATGGACAGAAATGTTCCACGTTCACCTGCAAACTTCCTGCGCTTCATTAAGGACGTCGAGGCACAGGCCGGCACACATGACATGGGTCCTATTGTGATACACTGCTTGTAAGAAGCATTTTAAATTGTTAATACATTTAAACAATATTTATATCATATTTTATTCTGCAATATGGTACAAATTATATAACATATAGTTCGATTTCACCACAAAAGTGCAGAAGTGTTTGGCTAAATTGTGTTGTTTGAAAATGTTGCATATATACTAAATGCAAGATACCGATCATGTAAAATAACAGCATTTTTCTGCTGTAGATTGTTGATCAAATATAAGTGAGCTCCATTAAGTTTTAACCGAAACATACATAGCATAACATATCTTTAGTAGAATAACACTACACATTAACAAAATGTATAGCCGTATCACAAAAGATAAGACAACAGTAGGGTTTATGTAAGTTTCATCAATAAGACCATAAATGTCAATTGATGTCTGCATGATTTCGTATCATCAGGACTGGTGCTGGGAGAGGTGGACTTTTGTGTGTGGTCGCCATGCTTATGGAGATGATGGAGGTAGAACGTGAGGTCAGCGTGGTCAACGCCATCAGTAAGGTCAAGGCCAGGCGGACAGGAGCGGTGCCGAATCAGGTAGGGGGATATATGTGTCGTGTTCTGAGAAAACTGGGCAAAATTCATGTGCGTACAGTGTCATCCCAGATTAGCCTGTGCAGTGCGCACAGGCTAATCAGGGACGACACTTTCCGCGTAAACTGAATTTTCGCTAAGAAGAAACATCATTTAAACGAAAAATTCCATAAAATCGGAAATTGTCGTCCCTGATTAGCCTGTGCGAACTGCACAGGCTAATCTGGGATGACAATTTACGCACAAGCTTAATGCCCAGTTTTCTCAGAACAAGACACATATTACCATATTGAAATGCATGCAAAGAAACATCGAAAACAAGGTTGAGGTTGTGTTTGCATATAACGTAGGTTAACCGCGACCATTCAATAATGCAACTAAATAAGTATAATCACGAGAGATATTGTTATTACTATGTCTTAGTCTTTTAGTTAAGGAAAACGACCGATTGCTTATACATACCAGGATAATATACACAACATCACACTCATCATAACTTGATTCAAGCAGACGGTCTCCGCCTCATTATGCAAAGCAATGGCCGTACAAATTAATAGCGTTTTGTTGCACTCTCGCTGATTACATATTGTTTTTATCCCTTTTAAATATCAGTGTTAGTCACTTAACTGAGTAAATTAAGTGAATGTGTTATTTCATTTTTTAGGAGCAGTTTGCGTTTTGCCATGAATGCATTTTGGAATACATTTCCAGTAATGCAACGTATTACAACTGTGCGAACAATTTACATATGTGAGGAACCACAATGAGATCCGATTTATATCAACACGGAATAGTTTCCATTATTATTCATACATAACATATATGAACTATGAAAATATATGTCAACATTTTTGCTTTACTCATGTATGAATAATTGCCACTTTGTCGTATTGTATGTATTTTAATATAAAATGTATCACACATTTTTGAATATTTATAAAAAAATAGGAGACAATCAAACCATGAAAAATTAAGATCAAACATAAGGAATTGTAACTGTGTTATACCTTTTCGGAAATCATATTTTGTATTTTCGAATAATACGATCTCATTGTTACATTAGCAGTGTGAATACTATGAAATGTCTTTATGATAATTATGATCATCTTCATCTATTTTATCAGGTCTTACTTTAATATATAAAGTATAATATCAATGGTATTTGGAGCAATATTTTGATAAAACAAAATACCTCTTTTGAAACATGTATGCTTATTATATGTAGGAACATTAACAATTGATTATTGTCACTAAATTCACGCAGACCATGAAAAGAATCAAACTAGAATAGGATCATGTTTGACACAATGATTTTCGAAAAAAAATACCATATAAAGGAGCTTTCATCTGGGCAAAACATGCAGTTGGAAAATATATTCAAGTAGGTAATAAGAATGCATTTTAAACACACATTTTGTATCGTATATTTGTATCGTATATCTGAAATTTATGTTTTATTATTTTTGTGTTCCAAATACCTTTATCATAATGCTTATATCTTTCATATCATCGATGTATAGATTCACTGCTCAATATACTATTATATTATGATAAATACTAACATATAGCTTTGAATGTTAAATAATAATAGTGGAATAAGAATTGTATCTTGCCAATATTGACTTGATAATTGTGAGCTCCATAGGCATACATTGCACGATTAGATATTGTTCCATATTATAACTGGGTTTGATTAGTGCACACTTAGGATAACGCGAGTTCCTAGAAGCTATATATAGAGAATAACAGGTTACTGTCTGATATTGTTGTAATATATCAGGCAAGGCTTAGAATAATATTACGGCGAGGCTTGCCGAGCCGTTATTTTATTCGTGCCGAGCCCGATATATTACAAAAAGATCATCAGGCAGTAACCTGTTTTTCTGTCTATCATACCCTTAGTCTCATTCCCCATTTTAAAAGAAATAATGCAAGGAACTCGTTATGACGCTGCATTTTTAGCGGTAATGAATTTGATCTTTGACGTTTGAATAATACATAATGAAGTAATGAGCACGTGCGCTTAATATTTGTAAAATACGATTTTCGCTGACTTTTTTTATTTGTATGTGTGTCTAAAATATGTTACATCTTGGTATCAAATTGTTTATTTTGTTGAATCTGATTTTATTTTACTAAAACTGATGACTTTATAATTCATTCCGAGTAAAATGACTTGCATCAAAACATCGACTGATATAACAACTTCCGGTTGAAAATGACGTCATCAGCATTTACACATTCATTTTTAATATTTGGAAAATACGTTTTTTTTCGCTGTTTCTGTTGCTTTCTGTGGATTAAATGTATTACATCTTGGTATCAAATTGCTTGTTTTGATGAATCTGATTCATTATTACAATAAAATATTACTTATTTATTTAATCTTAGTAATATGACACATCGACTGATATAAGAACTTCCTGTTGAACATGATATAAAAAATATATCATGCAGCGTTATAGCAGGCAGATATCAATGCAGCGGTATGATAACAAACGATTTCAGTTAGGATTTTAATGAATTAACCCTAACGGTAATTACATGTATTCATGCCAGTATAAACCTGAACGTTACTTAGACATGCCGAAAAATAGCTTCTTTCCTAATAATCTTCAGACTTGACATAATTCTGATACATAATGTTATTATTTTGTTAATAAGTTTATCACGCTGGGTAAAGAAAACGATTTATGAATATTAAACGGAAGAAAAGAAGATGGCAAATGTACATTTAATATATTTATAGAAATTAACTTGTATCAACAAAACTACACTTAGTAATATGTGCTTATAATTCACATTTATCTGTTTGTAACAATTAACAAATGCTTGATCTGTCAGAGTTTTGCAACAATTATTCGATACAGTTAAATATTAAATGTCAATCAATCGAAAAATTGTGAAAACACTAACGCTTTTATAAATTGATACAAGATCTTTAACAAAGATAAACGTTTTTGAATGCTGTTCATGCAAAGAAATATGTTAAGTCAATAAACCGTTTTAAGTCATACAACTATGACAATGAAGCTGATTATTTCATCGCTGAAAAGGATATTATTCCCCCATACCTTTGTACAATATTCAATAAAATCTTTGCTTTATCCAATGTCCTTATAAAAATGTGTTTTGTGCCATATTTATAAAAAGGGCGATTCTGCTAATTTGCTTTCAGTGCTAATATGTTTTATGTCGTATATCGTAATCGCATTAATAACAGATGTGAGAATGAACATGTATGCAATAACTGTCTACTTGGATTAAGAGATACCCTTATGAACAAGTTTCTTAAAATAAGGGGACACACTGTTACTCCTATTGGTTATACTTTTTATTAAAAACGTATTTAATAATATGCACCTAGATGAGCTATCTAGGAAGGATATTTATATTTGATCTATGTACATGATTTCATATACCGATGAGAGAACTATCAACACAGTCTACAAGCACATTTGTCAGCTTGATGCTATCTATCAGTATTTAGAAACATGTGGCTTGAAAATGTATGTGAAATCAAAGTATGCATTTTTGAAAAACAAAACAACAACGGCTAACGGAAGTTCGTTTCTGCCGATTGTCAATACTCGTTGAAACTTTAATTTAAAGTTCAGTGTATGGTCAGTGTTGACGAGCTATACACATAGTTTTGTGATAAAAAGGTCTAGCGTATGTGGCATAGGCATGCGCTCACATCGCAAATATGTGTAAGTGAACGCAAACTCATATTTATAAAAAGGAAGATTGTTTGTTTAAATAAAAGATTGTTCGAAAATGAGCAGCATGCCATAAATATGTGTCGATGAACTTTAACGTTCAAAACATATCAGTGTTGAAATTATTGATACTTTAAGATGTGACCAATCAAATTATGGACATTTGATTTCAAACTAAGATGTATATTTGTTTCTTATAACTGATTGCACTGTATGTATAAAATATGCTTGCTTTTCTCACGTATTTGTGATCAGACAGATTCATTTGAAATTATTTCCTTCTCTTAAATAAATGTGTTTTTTCATATTTATCGTACATATCGTTTACTTATATTGATGTAGGTGTGTAAATGCATTTATTTCGTCGTTATATTATAAAATTGTCTTATGTACATTTATTAAAAACATCTTTTATTACATTACAAGAGATACATACATGTATGCAAAAGTATACTCACTAAACAGAATTATGCAAACACTTTTAATTCGTTTTTCTTGTTTACCTTTTTGTTGTAGTGTCATGTAATACATGTGTAATAAAATGTATCAAACAGTTCTTATGTATTCATAGTCGGGATCAAACAAGATTGAGATAACACTTAAAATTAGCCTATACAATATTGATACGCGCTTAAATGTAAGCTAGTTATAAATGAATCATACATTTTAGTTGCATTAGTTGCATTATTCCTATATTGATTTTATTATTTTTATTGAATTAATTTTACAAAATGTTTACTTATCATTGTCAGAACAAAGCAGCGAGAGTGTACGAACATTATTTTATACTAGACAAATGTATTAGGAGAAAGTATGTTTTAACATTTTATTATACGTATTATTCGTGTTTTTGTGTCTGCATGTTTGGTGAAGTGAATAACGTGAATATATCTACCTTTCGACGATTTACAACTTCAGCTTTGTCAGCAGGACAGAAGCCGTAGTGAAGCACGTGGTCCTTTTGTATGGTACTGTTGCCAAACAATGTGAAGCAGCACCAAAGCACGACACACAACACACATGTACGCAACAAACATAAACCATGCATACAACTTTTCGCGAAAACTTTCTGTCACAACACATTACTTGAATAAACGTGTCAATTATGATGGTTAAATTATAAATTTATCAATAAGACTTGAGTTCAGAGCGACAAAAGGTTTACTATTAATAAATACATTCATGTTGTTGTTAAGACAGTTTTAAAGTGCAATACTGTTTTAACATACTGATGGGAGGAAAAATAATCTTAAACAAATATGATATTATATGTTTACCTTATTTGTTTTGAATATGAAACATTTATCATTAATATTGTGTCATGTTTACAATAACGCATACAATTTAGTTCTAGGATGGCGTGATGCGTTCGTTATTATTTCCTTCATCCCTTCCAGTGAATTGTAACACTGAGATTATGTTTACAAATAGCATTCTGATTGTAGCATGCAATCGTTCCAATCGTTCCTAAATGCATTAAACGATTTGAATTCCTTACAACATGAGCATTTTCACTTTTCTATTGGCAGTCGGTTTCCCCGCTAGAACAAGGAATATAAACCGGTGCTCATTCTAATTAAAACGGAAATATATAGCATGCGTATTGAATTTACGACAGAGCCTATGGATTTATAATGTTAGTTCGTAGACCTTTCCTGAGAAATTACATCGTTAATAAATATGTTTACGCGGATACACGAATAGCTGCCAAACCATTGACCAGAGTGGAATCAGCGTGCTAATTGATTACAATAACGGGATGTGTTGCAAACCATAGTAATAAGCACGAAACTATATCGATATGAGAAGCGATGGTTATGAGATTGATTGAGAACAATGAAGGCTGGATAATAGCTTTTCGGGCTGAAAGTTATGCATTCCAAGTTACGATATGCCTCCCTTGATTATCATAATTTGCATTGCAGATAGCATTGCCATGGTATACATCCCTAACAAGTATCAAGGAAGATTTACCGAAGTGCACTTGCTCTGCTATAACGTCAACAATAAACATTTATTTGATCGGAACCTCAAGTCCTTAGGACTCAGCAAGGGGTTGATATCTAATCAATATGTTACCGCTTTTTGTTATTGTCAATTTATAAGTTACATCCAAACATTAATCATTTAAAGAGAATGCTTTATGCGCCAAATATAAACAATACGAATCTGAAACAAGTGTTGCTATCTACATGTTTACAACAGTGTAAATAAAACAAAAAATTATGCAATCTATGTGAACTTCGGACACGTGTGTATCATGCCAACGCGACTGTTCTGCTCTGTAATGTATGTCATTATGTATATGTTTAATAGGGTTATCATATGTTAAAACATTGTAATGATCTATTTCTTTGGTTGAGCTTGGGGAATATATTGAGGTGTGTGCAATGTTAGCTACTTTTTGAAATCATATGTGTTGGGTGTTTGTTTCTTCGCGTTGACATACCTCTATGTTCTCATATTCGACCGCATCCATGTGGCAAAATTGTACCATCGATGGTTGCATACACAGCCGTATAAATTGCTATGTCAGAAGTTAAAACACGTTCATGTTGGACGATGT
>VMBQ01000747.1:219658-241410 GCA_007657795.1 Dreissena rostriformis | reverse complement strand
GAAGGATGTAATTTTTACCTAAATACCGTTCCATAATCCCATATCACATCAAAACAATTTGTTTACATGGTACCTTCACAGATTAGGAGGAATTGCTCACCAAAACATTGGAATTTAAAACACGCTTTCTATAATTTATAAGACAGGGGGAATGTTGACATATTTTTGGAAATACGTGGACTTTGTGATTTTTTATTTTATGTATTTATTTACAATACTTTACTATTTTGAATAGTCGAAAAAAAAAGTATGATAGCAAAAAAACAAAAACGTTGATCAAACTAGTTAACCTCCCGCGGGAATTGAAACCGGGACTTTTTGATAGAAAAGCGTATGTTTGCCTCTACACCACAGAGGCATTAAGGCTAATGAGGTAAATATAAGAACACATACCTTGTTTTAATTTTGACCATGTAGCGGATCCGTGGTCTAGTGGTGACACACTGGCTTCACAATCCAGAGATCGCTGGTTCGATCCCCCGCTGCACCTAACCTACTAACTCGTCTTTCGCATGAGACGTTAAACCGAGTGGCAGTGTACTAGGTGCTATACACCGGGCACTAAAAGACCCAGGGTCACCTCTGGAACGGGGAGTCTCCTGTATCTTGCACAATCCCCCGTAACCAACTAACACGTCTTTCTGGGGGCGATGGCCATATGGGAGACAATCCCGGTGCACTCGATAAAAAAAAAAATGGCCGTATTAGCGAAGTTTTTCGCACATATTCGGAGACAGTTCGGGGTAACGGAAATGTTTGATGTGGATAATATAGAGATAATGTGCGAAAAGGATGATGCCCACTGATCAGGTCGGGAAATAAACTTTCTTTCTGATTATATGTTTCAGATTGAAGTTCACATATAAGCATGTCTTCGGTTGCGATGTTTGCACGATTACCTGTTAAAGTGAGACTGGTTGCAATAGTTCATGTAAGTTCACGTCACTCTCGTCGGGTAGAATTGGATATGGCTTCGACATCGGGATATTTGAAGAAAATCGGGCTGCCTGTATGTGGTTTGATTGTATATGCAGCTGGCATTTGTATGGATATTGCCCTAGCAACAAAATACAAAAACGAAGGTAAATTATTTTATTTAATTATTATTACTAACGAAGTTTGTCACGCTAACAAATTATGTGCAGCATAATTATCATTCTGTTTAACAAATGCTCATTTTAAACATTTAGTGAGGTGGTAAAGTGAACTTCTATAGTGTACAAAGTATACATACTTTTTCGCGATATAGTTATGACTCCTCCAGCAGTGTTTACCTGTCGGAATAGGTTTGCATTTCCCCGTCTTTCAATTTTCGATTTGTTTTGTACAGGATTTTGCAATATCACACAAAAGACTGTATATATGTTCATGAATGGCATGTTTTCATAATTGGTCCAATAATCAGCTAACTGTCATATCCTTAGAAAAAATAAGAAATTAAATTCCCTGAACGACATATCTGTTGTTAATTAAATCGCGGTTATGAAAATCTAAATGTTTCAAAATGATGTTAACATTATCAGAAATCAAGAAAATTGTTTATGGATGTGTGTTTACGTCAGTCAGAACTATTTGGCAATAAAAATCTCATTGCCTTTGCTTGTTTTCAAAAATTCAAACACACTATGTCACCATTGCAATTTATCTGCATTAAATACTGGGTATTCGATAGTTTTGAGTAAGAAATCATAAACACAAGGGATATACATGTGCAATGCCTAAACCCGCTACGGACCTAAATTTATTTGAATTCGTCGTCGTCGGATGTTTGTCCGTCGTCGCATGACGTCTGTCATTAACAATCTGCTTTCAACGAAATCGGCGCCTTATAATAGTTTTAATCGATAGGCAGCCGTTCACAAAACGATAAATCCAGGGACATTCTTTCAAACTTGTTCAAGTCGTTGCGGTCAGCTTCATGTGTACGTTGCCAGAGCTAACAAAGAATACACATACAACTAAAAACATTCGCAATACTCTCGTCTGAACCCAAACTATCACGAGGTTATATATGTAATGTGACATTGTAACTTATTGATTTTCCAAGTTTGTTCACATCATTCACTTGATGGCAAAACTGGCCACTTCCAAGGATTCACGTGATTTATTAGGAATTATATATCAACTACTCTAACAAGTCTTTTCTGAAACCATACGTCAAAGAGATTTGATTTTCGTACATGACATCAAATAGTGTTCGTTATTACAAAGCTTGTCAGATTCTCTGTAGGGAGAATTTGTCATTACCCATGATCACATACCTTTGTTTGAAAAATAAAAAGTTCTTTTCTGAAAGGACATGTCCAGTGGTGTAGGGTTTGGTGTGTAACATCGTTTCGGGGTTTTCTACAAAGAGTGTTCAAATCGTGACCCTAAATCAAAACAGGCAAAGTGCTTTAGTTTTTCTATGGACAAAATAATTTTAGTACAAGTTTTTAGCGATCAAACCAAGAGTTTTACTATTTACATATTTGCCTCTTGTTTGTTGGTCTATGTAAATACAGACCTTTTTATTATGTCAATAGTTGTTGCTTTGAAAAACGGACTGTATGAACACATATTTCCAATCAGTTTAATTATTTTAAAAGATTTGGTCGATTTGGAACTTTCTCAGTCATTTATGAAATGCTAAGGCATTCAATTGTGCTGGTTATCATTTCTTTTTCAACAATTTAGAATGTACCCGATTAAATCTTGCTTGATATATTTGATTTGTTTCCACTGTTTTTAAACTACGTAAGTGGGTAATCGTAGTTGGAAACACATTTGTCTATGACCATGATTGGAATGAAAGCTAGATAACTACACAGAAGGAGTACACGTTTTTCCCAATGTGTATGCTTTATAACCATGAAGAAATAGAATTACGCGATATAAGATCTGAAAAACCCTGACAAAATAGTGAATACAAATAATCTTGACACATACGACTTTAAAAGATCCCACATTTGTTTTACGTAAACGTGCAAGTATGCATTGAACAAATCGCCATAATTTGTAAGTGTTATCATTATATTTAAGTTAACACGATGTTGTACATTTGTTGTTTGTTATAAAAACGCGAAATCGTACAATATATTTTCATTTAAATCTTACAAGTTATGCAATTGTGACTGTCCAACGAAGTTAGATGTAGATCGTATTGTAACACGCTGTTCTGCATGTATATGTATGTAATCATTGTTTAAGCTTTCAAAGACTCGTATTTAAATAACAAGTTCCTCAGCTTATAAATGGAGGTTTTTATAATTATTCCAGGAGAAGAGAAGTTGTTTTACCTAACAGCTGCATTCCTGTGTATACCAGCTTTCATAATCATGTGTATGGATGTCTCCTGGTACTACATAGATACCACTAGATCATGGAGCGATCACTATCTATCCTTTGGTCCTATATTCCTTTGGTGGATGAGGGTTGTGATCAGCATAATATCTTTGGGAACACTTGGTGTTGTTTGTCGGTATGTGGATACTTTTTTTAGTATTCAGTTGGTTATTTTAGGCATCAGCGCTGAAATTGTACAATTATCTCTTAACAATAATGTTTCACCCGCTTTTGCACTTGTTTGTTTTTCCTATTATATTGCAAAAAATGCATGTGTGATTTAACAGAAATATCGTGCGTACGAATTGTGCAACTGATAATTAAACATAAACATCCTATGCATCGTCTTGTGTTTTTTTTCACTTTGAAAGTAGAAACAAAAATATTATTCATGAATGAAAACACTCAGAACTTTTCGAAATAAATCCAAACATTCTCAAATAGAATAGCGTTAATGAACACATAACACGTATTAATATACAAATATAACCCCTATTCCGCCTGGCATTGCATATACGCTTTTTTCACGAGACTTTGTTTTACGGATCAAATATATGTTAGGTATGGCGTATTTCATCGTTGGTATCTTTCCATAGAATACCCACGCATAACTGATGGATTTGTTGTGTTTTTGTGTTTTTTTTGTTTGTTATTTTTTTGCTTGCTTTAAATGGGCATTTTTGTAAACAATATTCCATCATCGACGGTTCTCTCAAGATTCTTTTCTATTGCATATGATCTAATGAAAGATTGACTGTGCTATCAGTACATGCGCCCGTTTAGATTATTATAACTTGCATATGTGTTTCGAAGCTTGAAGTGGTTCTTCCGCGCCTAAAACTGGAATGAGTCCTTATTTAATTACTAGACCCCATAATGCGCCGAAATAGGAATCACATCCGGTTAATCAAGTGAGAAGTACTGAACATAAAAGATAATTAGATGATTTGCCTACATGATCGAGTGTTTAGCCCTTTTAACCCCGAACACTCTAGGTTTCAAGTAAACATATGCATGTACGCTTATGAAATATTTGGAAATCAACCACATTTTTTTTTTTTTTTTATTAAGAATAACAATTAACCATAATCTGACAAAGTATTGATCTGTTATTTTTTGTTTTTCTTAAGGACTTCCCAATACATTTATTACTGGGTAAAATCAGAACTGGCTTCAACGAGCGAAGGAGATAAGTGTCGTTTCCATGGGAAAGCCCTCTTCTTACAGCGGGATTGTTGCATGTTCAGTATGACTGAAGCATTTGTAAAAACTGCTCCTCACTTGGCATTGCAACTGTATATCGCATACCACAAGCCATTCTCCTATATAAGACGTAAGTATCATACACATATAATGGATCTCTCTCGAAGGGAGTGAAGTGTTGTCTTTCACTTCAATGCATGTATTTGTTTTTATGATAAAAAATGATTGAGACATTTTTAGGCAAATAAAAAAACGTTGGGACCGTTACAAAGAAAAGTACAATATTGTCAATAAAAGAAAATAATGCTGTGAAGCAATTTCGAATTGATTGTTGTAATTGAATATAATACAGCGTCAAAAAATCGCCGAGAACCTAAAACAACCTAGAAAAGCTCTTGGTACCGAGACAATACCTAATAACATTATATTTTATAAGGTATTGTCTAGGTACCAAGAGCTTTTCTAGGTTGTTTTAGGTTCTCGGCGATTTGTACAAAAATGCTTATATATATATATTAACACACATATACAATTGGAGACCATGCAATTTGTACATTATAAACAGTTTTGAAGTTATGTATAACAAAGTATATTACTATTTGATACACAATTGACTATGCGCACACATTAAATGGATCATAATATATAAATAGGGTTGCGTCGCTTCATTAAAATTTCATGAAAGGCTCTGGAACTGAATTAAATGATGCGTATATTGAATGTTTCGTGAAAACATTTAAAACTAATTTGTCCGTCCCTGTGATTAAATTTAACGTACATTATTTTGTATTTATTTTGGTATATGCACAATACGTTTACTGCCAATTTCACCATTGTCCTTTTGTAGAAATATTTCTATTATTTTATTATATTGTTTAGCGACGCATTCTTTCGTTTTAGTATTGAGCATGATACTGTCTGCTGCCAGCATCACCTGGAATTATTCTGCGTATTACAGAAGTAACATGAGATGCAGAGGCAGCAGATATGACGTCGATTTGATACCATTCTTATTGCATTTACTATCTACATTTTGTTGCATTGTTCCGCGTTTTGTAAGCGTTGTACTTTTTCTAGTATGTTTTCAAATACCGGGAATGATTTGTGTAGGCTATTGGTTTGTGATGCATGTATTTATTATATTTTGTTTGATTTACGATGCAGCACCACGTCTGAAAAATACCGCTGTTTCTTCCGCTTTCGAAGTTCCATATTATATCCTTTTTTCATACATTCAATTTTTTCTTTTCCTGAATGTGTACGAAGAAAAATCCCACATCTTTAAATGGATACTGTATAGTTTAATTCACGTTGAAAATGCGGTGCTTGCTGGTCTCCTGGCGTTCTGGAAACTGACTGACTTAGGAAGACGTGAAGAAGGCTTGATCTTGCTGTGCGTCCCAATTGGTTGTGTTTTTCATGCCTTGTTTTTGAAGTTGTTCTATTGTTTGTTATCGAAGAAACAATCAAATAATTACAGTACGAAATATGATAAATTCAGTTCAAACATATGACATTGTATATGGGTTGCAATACAATCCAGTAGATAACTATTGGCGGCGTAAAGTTTGTTGTTTATGTGTTTAAAAATAAAAATCATATCTATTGCAACACGCTCTGTAGTCAACCAAACACCTACTCAGCGCCAAAATGTCATCTAAAAAAAATGGCTAAAACAAATGAGAGTGAGTTGCAATTTCACTTTTATTTTATTCGGAACACTCTTTTTGTTTGTTGATAGTTTACGCATATGATGCTTCTGATGATGATTGCAATGTTTGTGCAGTAGATGATAATTAATATAAAATTAATGTGGTTGTATGATGATGATGATGATGATTATGAGGAAGAAGGAGAACAAAAATGAGGTGATGGTGATATACAGCTGCAGCGCACTTGGTAGCGTAACCATTATTACCTAACATTGAACACACAGTGTTCAGTACACACATTAAATTCGGCTCATATCGTTGTCTGTTTCCTTAGCAAATCACGTTCTCGTTTAGACTCCAACTTTAAACTGTTTGTTGATATTAGGAAAGAAGTTTGAATAAATGTGTATCATTATTTATTGCTGTTGTATTTAAGTGTTTCCTTGATTACGGTATAGTTTGCCAACAGTAATGTGTAATTTAATTATTTTTGACTAGCAGTTGACATTTTGCTATGTTTAACAATTCAAATGTAGTGACTTGTTCTTGTATTCAAAATATATGTGTGGCGATCAATGATATTATATGTTTTTTAAATTATATAATTCTTTTGCACTTTTAAATGAATACAATATGCATATTTAAGATTTAGTATATTCTATAACATGATATGATAAACGTACGGTTTGGGGAATTAAATATAGAGGAAGGATTTCAGCACACGAATTTATTTATAGTATAGATTATTTGAGATGTCCATTATTGTAAGAATACGGTACAAATAAGCGAGTTTAATGTGTTCTGCGAACATAACTTATTTTCGTATTTAACTGTGTTCATTGTAAAAACATTGCATTGTCTTAAGTATAATCGTGATGTCATTTTAATTGCTTTGATGTTGATGTATTCTTTAAATGTAATGCATGTATCGTGATAATTTGCTACAAGACAACCGTAAATCAGTAAGCAGATCTTATGATCGTTGTTTTGTTGGGTATTCAAACATGTCGTGTACCTCACGTGTCACAAATTTGTTGTTGCCATTAATTATTATTGTCCTAACCGGTGATTCAACACTTAAATAACAATATATACACTCCTATATCATGCATCACGCTATTTTACTGATAAACATTAAGCATGATATAAACTTTTTAGTTTTGGAATTTTCTGCAGATGAGCATTCAACATTCGAAATGATACGTTTTTTCATAAAATATATTTTGTTACCAGGCTTATTAACAATAAATACCTTTTTTTAAACATGACATAACACAGGCTGATATATGTATTGGTTGTGCCATTATGGCAGAAAGTATCATGCATGTATAATCAATTATATGTGCTTAACAACTGATCATGTAATACAATCATTCCCTGAAATACTGAATGTGTGTAATATATGTACTATTTAAGATACAAATTCCTCATACACGACGTAAAATTAAACACGATTTAATGAGAATATAGGATAATATGCATTCTGCTCATGAAGACTGTTTGTCGATCTAAATGACAGGAAGGAGCTTGAAGCCCTATTCTTTCTCCTCTTGTCGTTTGTTCTTCGAATTCTTCCTTTTCCGGATCTGAAAGTTCGATATCATACGTAATTAGTTTAGCCTCCATTGGCCTTTTTGAAATATTCTATAAAAAATGTGTATTTTTATAGGCTTTTTGAAGACTGTACCATTTACGTAAAATATAACGGTAATTAATACAGTTCATTAAAGACAATGTCGGGCTTCATCATCACACCTTTTAACTGTAAACAATAGTTACTTATGAGAAGCTAAAAGCTAATGGTGAGCAATAAATGTAAACATAGGAAGTAAATAGCTCCAGTACAAAACACTAATACAATTAAAGAAAGAAAAAAAAAGTAACCACACCGGGGCTCGAACCACTTACCCTTTGAGTAAAAGTCAAGCGCTTCAACCACTCGGCCATCCTCGTGGATATGGTAAGAGGTGTATGGATACTTTATATAAGCAGTCTATGTAGTGTCACAAAATATAACGATAACAACATTACTCTCTCAATTATTCAATCGTTTCGCGTTTGTAACGCTTTATTATGTTCAGGAATTTGCATCGTCACAAGATGCATATACTGGATATTTTAGAGCATGGTAAATGTTCAGTATTACTGTATCCTCGTAAATATCATAACTACATCTGAAGATCTGATTCTCTTCCCATTTTGTCGATTTACCAAAATGTGGTTTGCTTGAGAATTTAATACAATGCTCGTTGATACCAATACATTTATTATTATCATTATGTTGTGATTCATTCTTTGTTAGAATCACACAAAGCAAGCGACAGGTACACTCATGTATAGAGCAAATAAGCTTGTAATGTCGGTCGTCATCGTAACCTTGAAACTTAGCTCATACTGTTTTTGATTAGCGTCAACCTAGTATAAAATTTTACTTCGAATATCTTGTTAAAAGAAACTTTTTCGTTTAAACTTAGATTCATCTTTGTAATCATAAGTGATGTTTGTGTAAATCCTGTATAACAATTATGAGAGATTGTAAATCAATACATTTTCATCATTGATGGTTTTGCAAAATCTCACCACTGTAGACATTAAGTAAATTACTTTGGTGTTTGAATGTTTTGTGGCCGTTAGATTGGCAGGCGTAAAAAGGTCGAACATTATGCACTGTGACTGTAATATTAAATACTTGAAAAGAGCGAACCACTGCAATGCCTTCGGCGCTTTGATTGAGTGGGCGGATGGGGAGAAGAGATAACTTGTGTTTCGGCTATACAGAAAAGGCGAGGGAATACTAGGATAAGGATGTAGAGCTTGGTTACTATGAAGTAATAGAAAAGATGGAGAAGAAGTGTGTGGTAACTCTGTTAAGTTTAAGGCATGTGGATGACAAGTCTTTGGATGACGTATGGTAACGTTATACGTTATATAGTGCCAAAAGCACTACATATTCATAGGATATAAACAAATAATACAATAGCATTACCAGCACTAACGGCTTGTACGTCTTTGTCGGCCCATACTTCTTAGAACAGTCGCCAATCAATAATCGTGTAAGAAAGGCATTTAATTGAATCGTAAATTGCTGGTCCTTCTTCTTCGCGCTTTTTTCGAGCAATCATCTGCATCATCTGCAATTCCGTTTTTTGTCCACATTTGTGCACACGTTTGTTGTTGTAACAAAGAACGACGATAACAGCATAAAATCGACAGGTGTACTGGTCTTGCTTGCTTATGTTGGTGAACAGGTGGTCTTCATGCAGTTGTGGCCTGTCCGAAGCGGGAATATGAGGACCTGCTCGAATCTTGAGAGCAGGTGGTAGATGTGGGTTTTGTTGTATCGAAGAGAAGAAAACATTTATTTTTCCTAAATATTTAAGTGTCAATCGTATCTTAGTTGATACCTAAGTGGCGTATTGCATAATAAAGTTAAGGAAATCCTTGCCTTAGTTAAATGATTCCGTGCTTAGGAAGTTGGTGAATACGGGCCCTGGAGATGCATTGAATAATAAGGTAAGGTCACGAGGTTCCATTTCGGCTAAAATCAGGATTAAAATCTTCACGGATAACGTTTCTTTGTTATTGAAAAAGAATCTTGATTTTTAAAAGCTGCAACAGGGGAGAACAGCTGCAAACAGAAGGATCCCACCCTTGTGCAGTTTCTTAATGAAAGTTGGGGTTTCGAAGTGGTTGAAGTTTTGTTGAAATGATATTCAATACATTTTTTATTTATATACCAAAGCCCTATATTGTTCCACTATTACGTTACTCTTCTTAATATTAAGATAACATTTAAAGAAAAGTTTGAAAATCTATTAAGTCTCTGTCTGTGAAATTTTTCTTTTACAAAACTTGTTCCAGCTGTTTTTGGCTGATAGTTACTTGCAAATACATGATCTTCTTTACATGTTAATACTATTGAAAATATTTTGCTGGATAGTTTAATGAACATAATAAATATCCTCTCCGTATTAACCAATCTATCCTACTTGCTTTTGTTTATGTTTGATTGTGTATTGTGTCTAACTGATGATGCTTTGATTGTTAACGACTGGGTTGATACTGTTTGTGTTAAAACCTCTAGATAATTATAAAGCATCGTGTTAACAATATATATTCTAACTCACCTGAGCGCAACTATCACATGGTGAGCTTTATTGATCAAATTTGTCTGTTTAACGTCGCCTGTTGTATGTCGTCAATATTTACTTTGATAACAATCTTAAGTAATGCAAGGCCATGTTTGAAATTGGTTCTTATTGAGATCACAACTTGGTTCTTGGTCAAATCTTAGAAAAAGTTTGTTATTGCACAAAATACCACATTTATAACACAATCTTTATAAAAAATTGATCAAAGTGTTTGTATTCTTAAAAGTATATCCAACTTTACACATGGGCCATGTGGGTTACAAATCTAGGTAACTAGGTTTATTCTTACACAGATGTAAGAACACGTCAAAGGCAAATTACGTTCCATAATGAACTTGATCAGAAAGTTTGTCTCTTGAAAATCTACGTGATAGGAGTATCTTATTTGCCCTTTTTTGTTTCACTTCGAGACTACTGATTTTGAATAATTCCGGTCGATATTCTTTCGGATGTATTGAAATGAAAACAAAACAAACTGCCATGTTAACAGTTTAAGATGTACTTCAATCATCTAGCAATAACAATCATTAGGCTTCCATAATAATACAATTACTATTAAAATTTAAACAACTAACAACACACTTACTGACTTAGTTTGCTCCTGTAAAATTCGCTGCTGTAACATAAAACGCCAAGTTGTATGGAGGATTCTATTACATGAGTATGACCCTGCTTCTACATAAGACAGAGACAAATTGAGAATCAATTATGTTATGCACATCCCATATAGAGTTTCCCTTGTTCATTATCTTTTGATAACTTAATAGGAACCAAACTATGGAATCGTCCATGGGAACTCGACATGAATGCAGAAATGTATGCCTGTTTACTCAATCAGAGACATTCGTAAGGACTTACGTAACATTACATAAGACACATGAACTGCGCAGCATTTTTTTCTACTTACGTGCTATCAGTACACAAGCGAAAATGCTGAAAGTAAAGAAGCAGATGACCATTTCCTAAAATTCCTTCTACATTTCATAATGAAGATATTATAGTCGACCGTAGGGAGGGAAAAAGATAGAAAAATGGCAAACCCAAAATGTGAACCCTTTTTGGAAGAAATATTTAGATGAATGGACCGCTGTGTATGAACGGGGGCTTACCTCATTCTCGCTAGTGGAAATATCTTAAAAAGATCTCATCTAAGGGAAGAAATCGTAAGGCAGTTAAATGCGGTAATCCAGCCCCAACAGCATAGTATTGCAGGCTTAATTTCATGCCATCAAGCTCCCCCCATGCGACGGATCATCATAAAACTAGAAAATGTGATGCAGGAATTTAGGTCCAGCAACGTTTGCGAAGAGCTTAGACTATGCACCCCATCAATCATTCACGATGAAAGATATGGTGGTGAAGTACACAGAGCACTTCAGGATGCAATGCGATGACAATAAAGCGACTATGTCCGCAGGTAAACCTGCGATGACATTTACTATTGGTCGTCCTAACGAGAAAGTCATGTTTGTTGGAGAAGCTTCAGTCACATGTCTAGATAAGGACTTTTATATATCAGGAAGCCTCGTGCATTTTTTCTGTCTTATGGTTGATATTGCAGAGAAATCTCAGACTTATAACGGCATTATACACGTGACAATCAGAGAGAATGGTTTAGAGCCTCCCTCCCCTATACGTCAAGGTACGGAAAACAATACAATTATCATGATGATACAAAAATGATATACACCTATATCTTCCCAAAAATGTCAAGACAACTCATGACATACTTTATTAAGGAAGTGAAACTATTAAATCAAATTCTACAAATTAGGGCATGTGTTTTACTTTCAGTTCCGGATACCTTCTCAGCAAAACATCTACACCATTTAAATATAGAGAGGACTACCAAATGATTATTAATGTGAAGTTTGATTAAAGATGCCCATGTAGTGAAATGGAGGATGTAGCCCAGCATTTATCGTGAGATTTCTTGACTTAAGTGCGCCACTTACTGGAACTGTTTATGTTTCAGAAAAAAAAGTAACGCTTATATAACATTTCTGCCAAAGTTTATCAAATTTCACTCAGTGGTTTTTGGTAATTTGTCGTTTCAATTTTCTTTTTCTATTAAGTAGTATTTAGCTGCGCTTTCCTATGTATGCAGTGAACAGAACGAATCACTTATTTTTTGAACGGACAATACAAAACGTTTTGTCAAGTTTCATCAAAAGTTTCCAATGTATTTCATTATTGTAAATACACGACACACAAAAACGGACGATGGCTTATCACAAAATCTCACACGCGCTCTGTGTGCCGTAGTGAGCTAAGACCTGAATTTGAATTGAATGAAAAAGTTTCAAACGGTAACGATTATGAATGTCCAATGTCATAACACAGTCTTCTATATTTATTAACATCTAAGGAAATTACAAAATATAAACAAATATGATATCAGCTATGAGGTATCGACACTGTGACCTTTTTTCAACAGCATAGTAATACGCAAAAAAAAGAAAAATACTACGAACACCACTGGTTTGTGCAAACGCGTTGTTTGTTACATTTAGTTTTTGCATCTTTGCTGAACGTTTTTATTTGATCGCCAATCGATACTGCTTTACACAAAACAATATTGGAGCTGCTTTGGTACACTTCATCTTACTTCAGCATCGCCACCAAAGTCACCGCTAGGACTCCGAAGGATGCCATTACCATCTTTGCACCGGATATTGAAATGGAAGTGTTATTATCCTCTTTTCCTATATATTCAGCCACCGAAATGTAAAAGTAATTCGTTAAAACTGACCTAACGCAATTTTTACACAAGTTAGACGTTTAAAAACTTTGATCCTACGATTTCCGAGGAGTTATATTTAATATTGTATACGTCCTCCGGTTACCTAAATATGCTGCGACTTGAACAGACTTACATAAAACATATCGCGTTTTTTAAAAATGCTTTTCAAATGACTTCGGGAAATATAAGTGATTTCAAACTGGTAATTGAATCTTCCAAACAGTTACATTATCAATATTTTTCGCAGTTTTAATATTAAATGACGCAAGAATCGATATGTGATAATATACTACAAGTGACAATTGAAGACGACCCTTAATTTTCTATGCTACTTTTCCTGGCAAAAATATCTGCAACAATGCGAAAATAAAATGATCAAATTTTGTGTTTTAACAACAAAATAAGGCCAAAGTAATTGTCATTTAAGATTTTTCCTTAGTAACAGGCCAATGGAAGGAAGGCGCCTATGTTTCATATCAATCTGTTCAGCCTTCATTTTGATTGGAAAACTTAAAATATTGTTCAAATCCTTAAACACATCTTCTTATAAACAAATACACACCGACATACTATGCAAAAGTGAATATTTCTAAAACTATTGGCTCTTTATGTATCGTTATCAAATTACTCTTAGGGATTTCAACCATAATCAATTAAGTACTGAAATACATTTTGATACAAACTTCATCCCTAACATAAACAAACCATTTAAGTTGCAGTCTAAACGAAAACGAGCTTTGCTAAGGGAACGATTATATAACTTTATTAACCTCCTCATCATCCTTATAATCATCATCATCATACAACCTCATTAATTTCATATTAATCATCATTTACAACACAAAAATATAATAATTATCAGAAGCATCAAAGCGTTTACTTTCAACAACCAAAGAGCATTCCGCTTTAAAGTAAATTTAAAAATACAACTCACTTAAAGGGACTGTCCACTAGATAAAGCGTCGCGCGACGCGAAACGATATATTGGGAACCTACGAGGATTGCGTATATAGCTAAAAAATACATCCGCTTTAAATATGAGCGTCCGTGGTCGAGTGGTCTAAACAGGTAGCTTTTTACTCTAGGACTCCAGGAATCCGGGGTCAGTGGTTCGAGCCCTGTTGAGGGTTATTTTTTTTCCTTTTTTTTTTTAAATTGTATTCTTGTTTTTTACTGGAGATTTTTAGTTCAAATGTTTAAATTTATCAATATAAAGCATTTAAAGCATTTAATGACAAGCTTCAATACATGCCAAAATCTAGTGGACAGTCCCTTTAATTGGTGTTGGCCAAATAGCGATTGCACATTGGTTCTGAATAATTGTTGGGTTGACTACAGAGCGTGATGCAATAGATATGAAATTCTTTTCTTTCAATAAGTAAGACACAAAACCACAAGCTTATGTTATGCGTGAATGAACTTTCAACTTAGCAGGCTTCAAACGACTTTATATTTATACCTACAAATGCATACGCCCCATTTATCGCGAATTGCGCCAGACTTTGGAACGATCGACTATATTCTAGGTACAAGCAACGGTGGTAGTTTCATTCGTTTAATAACGGTTGTTATTGTATATAATTTTTGTAGGATTATAAATTGGTGAGAATTGTTTGCAGCCGCAGATAAGTATTTCTTTTTAAGAAAGTTAAAACCATTCACAACTTGAAAGACATGTCCATTGTAAGTCCACTTTCATTGAGCATTACTCCGCCTCTTATCTGAAATACCGTAATTTGTTTTTTCTATGTGTTTACTTTTATTCACCATGTATTGCAATAATGATGAAGATAAGCTAAATGATTTTGAATTTCATCTGGCGATTTACCTACAATAGCCATATCATCAGCAAATAACAGTAAACTCAAGACAATGTCGCCAATATGCAATCGCGATTGTAAAATCAGTTTATAAAAACATGTCGAGATCTTCTACAAACAAAGAAAATAATAAGGGGAAAATACCCCCCCCCCTCCTGCCGGAGCCCCACTGCGTATGAAAAATATTCAAAATATGAAGACAATGGCTTCACAAAAGATTTTACTTTTTGTTACATGTCCCGAACAATCCTAAGACTTTTATCCTGTATGCCACATTTATACATTTTTTTACCATGTCCACAACTATGATATATTTAATCTCTTATTTTCAAATAAATACTTTTGAACAAGAGAATGATGAATAAATTTGGATCGGTCGTAGACCACCCTTTCCGAAATCCGAATAGGGCGTCCGAAATAGTATTATTTTCATAACAGATATTTTCAATGCGATTGTCTGAAACGGATGTTAAGAGCTTAGATAAACAGCTAACTAAAGTAATCCCTCTATAATTATTGACATCTTCTTTTGAACCTTTCTTGTGCAGAGGGACAATTATTCCATCGGTCCATTTTTCGGGATAATGTCGTGAGTTCAATACGCAATTAAATAAGTCACATATATGCAAGGCTAATGTATCAACACTTTCAATAAAATACTCGTTCAAAAGATTATACATACGTCTTGTTAATAAGAATGGCTGGTTGTATGTGATATACAGTTGCAATGCCAACTGAGGAGCAGACTCCACGAATGCCTCTGTCATACTGAGCATGCAGCAATCCCGCTCTAATGAGAGGGCTTTCCGCTGGAAACGCTCTTTTCTTTCGTTCGTTGAAGCCAGTTCTGATTTCATCAAGAATCTAGTGTATTTAATAGTCCTTTAGAAAAAATATAATGTCAATACTTTATCAGATGTTCATGCATATTTTATTAGTAGACATATCTCGATTTCAACTTTGTAATTGTGACATATTGTCGAAGTGGCATGATTTTAACTTAGCAAGTTGCTAAGTCGGCTTGTATTCTCAGACTAATTGCATAACCATGCCACGTTAAAGTAGATAAAATCTCTGATGAAATGTATTCCTTATTGCAAAAACAAATGTATAAATATGTTGTCGCGAGCGAAACAGACAGAAACACGTGCAACTTCCTGTCTTTCTAAAGCCAAGCAACGTTGTCAAAACAAGCGCCAGTACACGGGCCCAAAACACACGTATGCTCTCTTTGTGGACAAGAGTTTGCCGGTCGTCTATTTTAAAGTTGATATTAATTTGTATCTGCGTAAATTCTTGTTATTCGGTGTTTTCATTAATGTATTATCAGAGCACATGATAGCTGATCATCCCTTCTTAATATGAATCTACTAAGAAGACAGAGACAAACGTTCGCAAACATTTTACGGCAGTAATCCCTAATGACTTATAACTGATAATTGTTCGGGTGTAAAACATTTTCCAGGATGCACCATTTATCAAACTATTGAATCTGTATCCTGTCATCAGCAGCAGAAACTCTGCTTAAGGAAAATGATGTACGTCAGCCGAAGAAGTCCAGAAGCTTGATTTTCATAAATGGGCATTTCAATAAACAGTAAATTCAACTTCAGACGGAATATGGAATTATATTATTAATAAGTAAATTTGTCCGCGTTATATCTGAGAATGTTTGGATCTATTAAAATACATGTAATTTCTGAATGTTTTCATTTATGAATGATTTTTTAATTGCTACTTTAAAAAGGAAAAAATAAATATTGAGACCAAACAGAATGTTAATGTTTTCATTATAAGTTTCACAATCAAGTTTTTCCTTTTTTTTGCGCCTCTATTACGCTCAAAATCAAAAATGCCACACAAAAATAAAAAAGAGCATTTTGTATCGTGTTAAATCTATGTTACCAGACCACATCCAGCGTTGAAATTTTGGCTATTGCTATAAGGAACACTAATTTTTTATATGTATACTTTATTTGACGAAATATATTACGAAATTTTCGTTGATTTTGAGCGTTATAGAGACTTTAAGTGTCTATTGTACGAACGATATTTCTTTGAAATCACACATGCGTTTTTACCAATACAAAAGTAATGAACTAACAAGTGCGAAAACGGATGAAATAGCATGGTGATCGGCATTCATTTTTAAAGTTCAGAGCTGGTTCCAAATACAACCAACAGAGTGGTCATAAAAACATACCGACAAACAACACCCAATGTTCCCAGAGAAATCATGCTGAGCACGACCCTCGTCCACCAAAGAAACCCAGAGATATCAGTTTCTTCGTCGTCTTCATTATTGTCATGTGTATCGCTGCGAAATTTAGTATCTATGAAGTACCAGGAGACATCCATGCACATAATAATGAAAGCTGGTACGCACAGAAATGCAACTGTCAGTATAAACTACTTCTCTTCTCCCGAAATGATTATTAAAACCTCGATTAAGTTAAGAAACATGTAATTATAATACAAGACTTTCAAAGCTTTAAAATGATAAAATACATGTTCATGCACAAGAGCGTGTTACATGTCGATCTTCATCATCCATCTACCAGGGAATGTTTCAATTTCATCCCTTGACAAATTTAAACTAATATATGGGGTTGGCATTCGTGTTTTTATTATGAACAAAACCATATAAAACATCATCCAAACTTTAATAAATGAAGCAGCTTGTTTACGACTGACGACATGTGACGCTGTCGCCCAAGCGCCTTTTGTTAAGAGCTTAGATAAAGCATCCTAAAATGCTTATTTGACTTTGAATGCTTATAAATTTAGGTAAGTCCTGGATTTAGATATTGCACCAGTATATCCCTTGTATTGATGTTTTCTTAAAAACACATTCGTAAACAATGTACTTAATGTAGTTAATAGAAACATCATTTTTTTAAATAAAGAGATTTTTTATAACAGCTATTTCATTGCGACAAACACGTTCTTTTTTTCAGGAAATGTACATTCAATGTAGCATAGCATTCTTTTTATTTCAAAGAGGTCCGACAATCATCATCTGTTGAAAACAGTGTCAATTAATTTAACTTACCCTAGTTGTAATGTCCCATGAAATTACCATGAGACCGTTCAATTATTGTTTAATGTTTAAGTACGTTGAACTTACCTCCGATGAAAAATACAAAGTAGTCCATAACCCCCTCTCATCATACAGTTGTATAAAACGTTTCGTGATCATTTACGATGTCTTCTTTTCAAGAAAATGCATCATTTTTTTTTTATTATGTGCTAGTAAGCTTATTATTTGACCCCTTATGAAAAAAGCCATGCGAGAAAATATGTACAGTACTTTAAGTGTTATTGTAAAATCCAGTACGAAACCGATCGACAATTTGAAAGGCGATGAAATGTTAACAATAAAAGGTTCATCTTCCCACTTCACTTAATGTTTACAATAAGCATATGTTGAAAAGAATTAAAATAATGGTGCACTGACTTTATTAGCGGGACAAAGATATGTCTTAATAACATTTTAAAACAAGGTATGTGTTTGTGAAACACAATGCACAATGTCCCCTTTTGAGCGATTTTGACCCATATATTTGACCTTTGACTTTGAAGGATGACCTTGACCTTGGCATAACTTGACCTCGGGACATTGACATTAAAGTATTTGACCGTATAGTTTGAGCGATTCTGTGGGTGCAGTTTAAAAAAATAAATAAATAAATGACATTTGACCTTGTAGGATGACCTTGACCTTGACTTAACTTGACCTCGGGACATTGACATTAAAGTATTTGACCTTATAGTTTGAGCGATTCTGTGGGTGCAGTTTAAAAAAAAATACCTTTGACCTTGAAGGATGACCTTGACCTTGACAGAACTTGACCTCGGGACATTGACATTAAAGTATTTGACTTTATAGTTTGAGCGATTCTGTGGGTGCAGTTTTAAAAAAAGACCTTTGACCTTAAAGAATGACCATGACCTTGACAGAACTTGATCTTTGACCGAGATGGGTGACCTTGAAGTTCAAACGTTCAGCTGTATGAGATACATATGCATATGAGATATGAAGTATATGAAAGAAGTTGTTAAGAAGTTATAGTGTATATTGAATGAGCGATTTTGACGCATATATTTGACCTTAAACCTTGAAGGATGACCTTGACCTTTCACCACTCAAAATGTGCAGCTCCATGAGATACACATGCATGCCAAATATCAAGTTGCTATCTTCAATATTGCAAAGGTATGGCCAATGTTAAAGTTTGAGCGATTTTGACCCATATATTTGACCTTTGACCTTGAAGGATGACCTTGACCTTTCACCACTCAAAATGTGCAGCTCCATGAGATACACATGCATGCCAAATATCAAGTTGCTATCTTCAATATTGCAAAAGTATTCATAAAATGAGCGATTTTGGCCACATATATTTGACCTCTGACCTTGAAGGATGACCTTGACCTTTCACCACTCAAAATGTGCAGCTCCATGAGATACACATGCATGCCAAATATCAAGTTGCTATCTTCAATATTGCAAAAGTATTCATAAAATGAGCGATTTTGGCCACATATATTTGACCTCTGACCTTGAAGGATGACCTTGACCTTTCACCACTCAAAATGTGCAGCTCCATGAGATACACATGCATGCCAAATATCAAGTTGCTATCTTCAATATTGCAAAAGTATTCATAAAATGAGCGATTTTGGCCACATATATTTGACCTCTGACCTTGAAGGATGACCTTGACCTTTCACCACTCAAAATGTGCAGCTCCATGAGATACACATGCATGCCAAATATCAAGTTGCTATCTTCAATATTGCAAAAGTATTCATAAAATGAGCGATTTTGGCCACATATATTTGACCTCTGACCTTGAAGGATGACCTTGACCTTTCACCACTCAAAATGTGCAGCTCCATGAGATACACATGCATGCCAAATATCAAGTTGCTATCTTCAATATTGCAAAAGTATTCATAAAATGAGCGATTTTGGCCACATATATTTGACCTCTGACCTTGAAGGATGACCTTGACCTTTCACCACTCAAAATGTGCAGCTCCATGAGATACACATGCATGCCAAATATCAAGTTGCTATCTTCAATATTGCAAAAGGTATGGCCAATGTTAAAGTTTGAGCGATTTTGACCCATATATTTGACCTTTGACCTTGAAGGATGACCTTGATCTTGACCTTTTACCACTCAACATGTGCAGCTCCATGAGATACACATGCATGCCAAATATCAAGTTGCTATCTTCAATATTGCAAAAGTTATGGCCAATGTTAAAGTTTGTGCAAACCAACAAACCAACAAACCAACCAACAGACAGGGCAAAAACAATATGTCCTCCAGTATAGACTGGGGGACATAAAATATGAACTTACCTTTGTTTTTGTATTGAATTGCTAGTGCAATATCCATGACCATGTCAGCTCCATATACAATCAAACAAATTAAAGGCAGCACGATTTTCGTCAAACATCCGAATGTTATATTTTGATCCGATCCATGTTCCGATGTCGAATCCATATCCTCTTGTGATGGACGGCTGAACTCAACAGATGTTCTTTCACACTGCACAACCGTTTTTATGATGGTATATGAACGCAAATCTGAAAAAATACAGACCCAGGGACAGTTTTTTATCCCGACCTGAGGCTTGGTGCCTCAACATTTGAATGCGCATTTAAGAGTATTGCACGGCCGTTTATCACGGGCGCCACAGCTTTTTGAGATACATTAATAAACGAGCCAATATACCTTCAGAGGTATAACAGAAACAAAAAATCACAGCTCGATTGGAAACCTTAGGACCTTTATTAGTTGTGACAGGGTAGAGTTTAACAAAACAAAACGATGTCTTTTGCCTGTGTGACGAGAAAATGTTAAACCAATTAAATCTCTAATAAAGTCACAATTCCCCGTCTTATACATTATGGAACACGTGTTTAAAATTCCCGCTTGCTGTCGTTTACGAATGATGAACTACATGTTATTGATACATGTAAACAATTAATTAGTTGTCTATAAATACGATTTTTGTTTATAAATGTATGCAACATCGGACATTCTTAAGTGCAGAATGGTTACGGCATATTCATTTGTGCCAACGATGTTACCCTTGCAATTGAACTTAAAATGTGTGCTATGAAACAAAACTTATTATCAGATTTATCGATCAAAGATACATCAGAGAATATTTATATTCTCAAACTTTGTATTTTCCTTCTTCCGTTATGTCTGAGAAATTATTTTTAACATGACTTACGACTAGAGACTGGCAACGCTTGTGTGTTTATATTTTCCTTTTAACCACTTGTTAAACTACATTAAGCCTTATTATGTGTCAAAATAACCATTCTGATCAGGTTTATCAAAATTGGGTATAAACTGTGGTTTCTAGATTGTTAGCAAAATATTGAAAAGATTCAACCGTATTACCTTTTTACTTGGTGTATAAGATAACAGCCTAAAACATAAACTGTTCAAATTTGACAAAATCTGTTTATACCCCAACATGAAGGGCTTCGTTTAATTTACCTTGGAAACTATTTTTAAGCGGGTTGGCGGAAAACATTCACAACATGCAAAATGTAGGCAATGCATGGACCTTGTATCATAACTTTTGTAACAAGAAATATTAAAATTTGTCTGGTTTCATCATGAATAGTCAACCATAAACTATCTGAATTCCAGATATTAAATACATAATCTGATGCTTATTGAGGGCTACTTTTACTTTATAAACATTTCGTTCATTGTGTATGTTCAACAAATCTTTATTTATATAACATTCACATCAAATAAACAAGTCATTTTACATGTTAAAATTTAAAAAAAAAAAAAAAAAAAAAAAAAAAAAAAAAAAA